>JAPKLY010000042.1:178942-189005 GCA_026898435.1 Prunella vulgaris
TATATATATATATATATATATATATATATATATATATATATATATATCTTTTAACAATATTAATACAAAAACTTGTATAAACTTAAGTTCACAGTGAATTCGAATTTATCAATTATCACTGTCACGTATATACATTATCATTGTTATGTATATTCACTATTACTGTTATGCATATACACTATCACTGTTAAAAAAATCAAATATATTTTTATAACAATGATAGAATATATGAATAACAGTGATAGTGATTACACATAACAGTGATACAAGTTTATAAGAGACCTACTCAATTAATATTTATCGTATTAATTTGTAGTTGATTTAACTATTTTTATTGAATAAAATTAATTATTTTCGTAGTATAGTATTAATCGTATACAAATTATGCTGTGTTCTCATTTTTATATTCTCTACACTTTGAAACTAAAAGGGGAAATAGAAGGGGAAAAATCGAGAGAACTTGTGAAGTTGTGATGAGTCTTGACTATCAACTGATTACATAATTACCTAAGCTAAGTAGCTCACCATCAATTCTTTGTTTTCAGAAAATTAAAAGTTTTTTTGAATAAAATTATTTGAAATTTAAATCAATGTTTGTTTTAGAATTTAGGTAGCCTTGTGGATTATAATTTCAAAAGAATTGAATATGAAATTCTTGATAAATAGTAAAAGTATGTGTTTATTTTGATATTTGGTAGATTGAAATTTTATTTTATGTTAAGTCAATATTTGATAATGATTCATGCTACATGATTTTAATATATTGTATACTAGACTAATAGTAAAGTAAAAAGGAGAATGGTTAATGAGTGTGAGAAAAGTTATGATGTTAGGATATGTAGATATTTTATATCTCTAACTCGAATTAATTGGGGGTCGGAAAGTCCTAATTATAGGCGTTTAAATCCCCAAAAAAAAAAAAACGTAGCCTATGACATATGAAAATGAATGAACTTCAAATAACATGATATTATTATGTATTTAAAATTTACCCAATTTAAAATAGTGTCCAATTCGAAAATCTTATCCAAATAAATAGAGTGAGTTTAGATTTTGGATTTAAAATCCATAGCTCTAAATTCCCCAATCTAAATTGTAAGACACATGATAATATCACTAAATTTGTGATTGATATTCTCACCGAATCTTCATCAACTTCTAGGGTCAATGGCAGTATTTCTTGGCTAATTAGTGAATCTTGTCCCATGTGTGTTAAGTTGAAGTTGTTGTGGCCCTTCATCTTTATAATTTCAATCATGTTTGCCTGCAAACTCAAGAACACTTTGTTAAGGGTGTTGTGCTCTTGATCTTCAAAAGCCTGGAGCACATTATGAACCAAATGATCAACATTATAGCTCTCTGTATCTGTTGGAATTTGTGCTCCTCGAAGTGAGCTTCAATTCGGTGTATTACTCGTCCAATTCCGATATTGGATGAATGAGAAATTGAATTTTTAAGTTTGTTGTAACAAATGAGAAACGAGAAAGAAGAGAAATGAGAAATGAAGGGAAAAGCTAAAACCTTTGTCCCACATTGGAAAATTGTTGTTAAGGAAGTGAGTATACAAGAAGAAACTCATCCTTAGCTTGTAAGAAAGTCATGAGGTTATGCTCTTCCACACTCTACGCGTGCGCGCAGGGGGGTGCAAATCATGGCCGAATTTAGCCTAAAGATCTCGTACTTGTGTGCGAGTGCGACCTGCGGACTCTCCTGAAAGTCCTGTCCTGACGGACTATCTTGAGGGTCCATCCTGACCCTGAGTCTTGAAAGGGTTAGACGATCCTAAGCAGATCCCGAGGTTTCAGGCCTGCTGAGATTTCAAAATCTCTACAGTTACAACACGTTTTGAAACTTAAAAAACCTAAGTTAATGCAATTAATTCAGACATTTTTCTGGTTATGGTCAAGACCATTTATGGGTCTTTATGGCCACACTCCAATAGTCATTTTTATAATACCATAAATAGTATTCTGATGTGTTGCAAGAAACACAAGGATAACAAGAAATACAAACTTTGAGTGGAAAAAAATATACAGATATTTTCTGGCAATTTGCCACATTCTTTTGCCCAAGGATTTTGCTATTTTTCGTTCATACTCCAATGATATTATGAACAATATCTCAGTTCGTTCTAAGCAAGATATTGTGTTATATCGTTGCTTTTTATCGTTGTATCCTGGGAAAGAAGTGTCCCACATATTCACTAAGCATCTAGAGTGAGGGGCATTATTTGTTTTAAGGAAATCGTATTTTACATGAGCCTTGATATCCCGTATATTTTTATTATTATTTTCAGCCATCAGGTGCATATTTCCTACAGTATCCACCTGCAAAGACTGGTTTACCCTGAAAAAGCCTAAGTCATTCACAATAGTGTCAGGTGAATTAGGTGTCTGGCTCATTAATTGGATATTAAACTCATCCGATGATGCAACAGCTCTAAAATCAGGAGCATGGTCAATAATATGAGGTTTTGCATTGTCTTGTTGGATTATGATGTCTTTACTTGCACCTTCTGGCCATTTTGCCTTAATTGCTGATATAATCTGATTGACATGAATGAGTTGTATAAATAAAAAGAAAAGAGCATAAACTACATGATGAACACCATGTTCTGATAGTTTAATTGATGTTTGCCAATTTCGTGTCTCACGCAAGTGTACGTGGTCATAGTAGACGTGGCAAATTAACCAAGTAATAAAAATATCGAACACAGGGAAACGATGTGATATCAAGCAAGCATTGAATGTTCACAAAAGATAATAGCTAGTGAAAGCAAGAAAGGATCATGGTTTCTATCTACTTCAACAAGCAAAGTAAATCTAACTACCACCTCTAGGAAGTGAGCAAATATGTGGTGTGTGTGCATGGAAGTGATCCTACTATGGTTCATCTAGTGTTCTATCCATCCTAGCATGCAAAAGGTCTCTTGGTGTCTTAATCAAGCTATGACTCTAACTAGTGTCTAGATCTCTCTAACAACACAAGCTAAAGGGCTCTATTAGGTGTCTAGATCTCTCTACAACATCCAATACTCTAATTAAGATGTCTAGGCTTAAATGCAATTCTCATTGGTCATAAAAGTCATTTATCAAACACTTGGCATGCACAACATTCAATAAAGAACATTCATGAATAAGCTCAACTCTCATGTCTTGCTAATCCACTAAGGCTCTAAACATCCAATTGACAATACCAAATATTCACACAAATCATTAATTAAGAGAATTAATCCACCAAGATCACGTAATCATGCATAGGATTAACAAGAAACCAAATTACACCATAGTATTCATACAACCATGCAACAAGAGATTAGCTCATGGCAAATTGGGAATGGAAAACAACAATTAACAATCTAAACATCATTATTAAGAACTAGAACAAGAGAATTAAAGGAAAACTTACCAAATGTAGAAGAATTGAAATACAAGCTACAAACCTCCAAATGCTAAATCTTGATCCAAAACCCAAAAACATAAAACGAACCGTAGAAACATAGCTAATAACGAGACTAAGCTAATGGAACAAACAGATTAACAATCCAATGGTTGGATCAAAAGTTATGGAAGAAAGAAGTAGAAATTAAATTCTAATCTAATGGGTAACTACCTAATTCTCTCTCTAAACTAATCTAAGAAAATGGAAAATGGTAAAAGTCCCTTTGAGCATCTGATCCTTGAGTATTTATAGTGCCCACAATGTTTAGTCCAAAGTGCCCCTCATTAAACGCGCAAAAAGACGAGAATACCCTTAAAAATTTGGAAATCTGCCTAACCGTGCGACTTCGCACAGGTGGGCGCGCGACTTGCAACTCGCGCGCAAGTTCATGCGGCCTTACCATGCTCGATTACGAAACTGGGCGCGCGACTTGGATGAACTTGGGACATCCGATTTCTGACTTCCTCGTTTTCTTCATATCTTGAGTTTTAGAGCTCCGATTGACTCGATTCTTTTTGCGTTGCGACCCTCTCTTCAAGCTCTTTAACATAGTATATCATCTTCACCATTTAGATTAGTTTAATAAATCTAAAATTTATCAACCTTGCTCGTCTCTTCACCTTTTTGCTTCGTTTTTCCTATAAACACAATTTTCTTGCCAACAAGGGGTCAATAACACAAAGTATATCATATTAGGGTCAAATATGAACATAAACTCATCAAAACCATATAGAAATGGATGCAAAATGATGCAATTATGACCCTAATCATACCCCAAACTAGATTGTTGCGCGTCTTCGAGCAACGAAGGGATAAGATAGGAGAATAATTGTATCAATGAAGCATCAAGCACAACATCAACTGCCATGGACATATGACCTAATATCATGCAAGTTTAGAATGCAATCTCCTCTAATCAACCATCAATAAAGAATCAATGAGCACAATATCAAATCAATGAGTCAAGATCCTCACAAGGAAGTGTTTAGCTCATCACTCTAGTGTTTGAGGTTCTCTCAATCATCACACCACATACATATACTACCATAAGCTTGGCTTGAGTCTAAGTTCTGCACCACCTGAAATGACAAATCATTCACACATCAATGAGGACTTTATCAAGGTTGTACTGTTGGCTCTTTGGTAGGGAAGGAATATATGGATAAAGTGACTAAGTATGATTAGTAAAGCAAGAAGGAATCAATATAGAGAACATTCACCTCTTCATGCAATAAGCACTTCTTCATCTTCATGCACTTTCTAAATCACACTTTTCAAGTAATTTTGCTTCCCTTTTTTTGACACATTATGATCATACTCACAACACTTTGAAATCAATCTTTCTAAGGCTTTGCTAGCACTTGCTCTTGCCTTTCTTTCGCTTTTCCTTTCCATTCAACTAGAATTTCTTTCCACTTTAGCCATCATATTCTTCATCATCTCACTAAGCTTCCTTCATTCTTTTCACTATACTAATCATAGGGACAAGAGAGTTCCAAAAGGAAGGAAGTATGGCTTAAAGTGTGGTTAGCCAAAGGAAAAGTTTATAGGCTCAAAATGGTAAACAATGGATCATAATATCATTGATAGGCTCATAAGGCAAAATGACTCAATATAGATAAAAAAATTGCCTCAAATCATATCATGTGAACTCCTCATCTAATGTAGCCTCAAATAAGACCAAAGCCAAGTTCTAGAGTATAATGCACATGTGTCGAACTCACATCAAAGAATATCATCCGTTCAAGATTGAAACGGGCATCAATGGCTTAAACCTCACGGGTTATAGGTGATCATGACTCATATCATCTAAAAAATGTTCAAATCATCAAAGTATCAAGAATCATAGAATCAATAGCAATCTAGACAAGACATGATTAAGAAATAAGTCCACTACATCTAACATGAGCTTTCAACACATCCATACAACAAATTAGACTATCTCATGCATCCATCACTCTAAATAGCAACAATATGACAATCATAACAAGCAAAACAAGTCATCATCTAAGCACATGATCTCAAACAAGTCATCATCTAATCAATTGGTTACATGCTACAGTAGACTTTGTTTGGTGACTTCTTTTGTGATTGAATTAATATGAGTAGTAACCAATGTGCATCTCACTCTGTTTCTGTTGTTTCTCTGAGCTGGTACCATTTTCATAATGGAAAGATTCCTATCTTTCCATCGAAAATGAGTTCACCCTCATTTGAATATAGTGGTCTCTCCACTGCACACATGAGCATGACTTTGGGTATGTATCTCTTACTTTTGCATGATCTATATTGCTGAGTTTCACCAGGGACTATGTAAGATCTCACAGTAGTTCTTGTCAAATAAAATTATTTCTCATCAATGTGTATCACATTGTGCATGACATAAAACTTGATCTTGTCGGATTGCAATGAATGCAGACTGAACTTGAGTATCTGAAACATATTAGCTGTAGTGAGATAAGGCTTTACTGCATTTGTGTGTGTTACTATTAAGCCTTTTTTTTTTATCCACCTATCAACTGTGGTCTTGCTAACATTCAGCCCCTTAACTACTCTTCTAATTGTGCCCCTTTTTGAATGAGGTATGCTCATCATTGCTTCATCATCTAGCTGAACTTTTATCCTTCCTTGTTTACCTGATTTTTTTTATGTGAATATTATTGGAGACCCTGGTAAAGCTTGTTCTTTTGCAGCTGCCCAAGTGTACTGAATAGTCCTTCTAAATACTCCAAATGATCCAACTGCCTCCTTTATTTTGCCCTTATGAACCATTCCATCTGTACTGTAAGCAATGAGGAATTGGGTAATTTAATTTCTGGCTGATGGAGTAAGATCATGAACTCTTCTACTGTTAGTCATTTTTTTATGTATTTTTTTAGAGCATTGAATGAAGAATGCTTGTAATGAATGTGGTTGGTGAAAGATTTGGGTATTTATGATACAAATTTAGGAGGGAGTTTTGATTTGCAAATTTCAGTTAAATCAGCATTAATGACTGATAGATGGATGCAATTGGGTGGGAAATTTTTTCCCTCCATTTTTTGGGTTGTAATCTGAAATATTTGGAAATTTGACAGATAATTTCACTGTTTCACCGTTGATTCGAAAATTTTCCTCCATTTGAGGAGAGGGTGGGGGGGGGGGAGGGAAGTTAATTACTATTTAATCTAGTTCATTACTTTTCGGCAAATCTTCCTTAATCTCTTTGAAAAGTCAACAAAAAGGCAAAAAGTATAGTTTTCTTAAAAAAATGTGTCTCCCCGTAAGGTGCAAATTCCCACGGGACGGATGAAGTATCATTTAAGAAACATCTAAAACAAAAAACTTATCAAGACCTATCAGAGTCTTAGAAAATTTTTTCTATGAATTTGGTTTTACATAAATTTAATTTTTAACTATCACGGTTATATATATACATGATCACTTTTATGCATAAATAATAGGGAAAATACACATTTTTGTCCTATAAGTTTCATTGGCTTTGGTTTTCGTCCTCTTAAATTTTGAATTTTTGTTTTCGTCCTTTAACTCACCAAAAATTATGGTTTTCGTTCTCTTAAGTTTTAAATTTCTGTTTTCGTCCTTTAACTTACCAAAATTATGGTTTTCGTCATCCAACCGCATATAACCGGTAATACACACGTGGATCCATTTTTTTTTCTTTTTTTAAACAAAATACTAACTTAGGGTATTTTGAGGAAATTAGATCTTGACAAAATACACTTTTAACCGTAAATTCCCTCTCAAATACCGTCCAATACTTACATCCATAGAATCTTCTATCTGGATTCATTTTTGAATATGATGTACAAACTGTGCAACGAAACCACAATGACACTTAATATTGCGCTCGAAACTCATTGATTCATACGAATTTCTTGAAGACATACATCTTCCTTTCCGTAGAGTGAGTATGCGCTCAAAAGAATTTAGGCTTTTGGATGTTTTGATTTGGGGATCTTTGTTCATTTTTTCCCTAATTCTCTCAAGCCCCCCATGCCTAAATTTGATCGACTAGGGTTTTGATTTGGGAGAGAATTTACGGTTAATCCTGTTTTTTATCCATCAAAATCTAATTCCCTCTAAATACCTCCATGTCAGTATTTCGCTTAAAAAATAGATAAAATTGATTTACGTTTGTATGTTGTGTGACTGGTTATAGGCGGTTGGAGGACGAAAACCATAATTTTTGGTAAGTTAAAGGACGAAACCATAAATTCAAATTTAAGAGGATGAAAACCATAATTTTTGGTAAGTTAAAGGACGAAAACAAAAATTCAAAACTTAAGAGGACGAAAGTCAAAGTCAACGAAACTTATAGGACAAAAATGTATATTTTCCCTAAATAATATATCAAACACAAAGTCTCCTATGAACAAACTTCATAGCATGAAATTAGTAGAATGAAGTTACTCCTTAATCCAGTTCATTACTTTTCTGCAAATCTTCCTTAATCTCTATGAAACGTCAACAAAAAGGCAAAAAGTATAGTTTTTTTTAAATGTGCCGTCCCGTAGGGTGTAAATTCCAACGGGACGGAGGGAGTATCATTTAAGAAACATCTAAAACAAAAACCTTATCAAGACCCATCAGAGTCTCCGAAATTTTTTTCTATTAATTTGGTTTTACATAAATTTATTTTTAACTATCACGGTTATACATATACATTATCACTTTTATACATAAATAATATATCAAACACAAAGTCTCCTATGAACAAACTTCGTAGCATGAAATTAGTATCATCAGATGTATTTACTGACAAGGCTAGATGCATTCATTGATACCATTAAATTTATAAACTGTAATCACAGTGTAAAATATTATGATATCATTAAATGCTCATATCTTATAATATAAACTTCATACTATAAAAACCTACCCCATATCAAAATAAAATATCTTATAATTGCCTTATAATTTTATCCGAAAGAAGTTAGTCAGAAAGTGTTAAATAAAATAGAATATAAGTCCAAACTTATCTTGAAGATCTTGGAGTGATCCTCCCTCAGTGGGATTATCTTGAAAGCTCTTGTAAAAGAAGAGACAGATTCTTAGTATTGTTTTTTTTCTAAATAAAGGACCACAATACTTATTTTGCATTTCACCACCACTTAAATTTAAATTCTCTAGAAATGAGGAAAAAGTAAATTAAAATAAAATCAACCACTTGATATATGTACGAGTGGCTAATACTTCTCAACTAATAGTTTTCATGGGATTCTTTGATATGAAATAAATTTTTAGCACAATTGTTAAGGTATAGTATACAATCTTTTTATTTATGAATATGTATTATGTAAAATTTGTTTATGTTGAAATTAGTTTGCTTAATTTATTAATAGAACAATTATATTTTAACGAAACAATTCATTTCATTTAGTGAGCGTTTGTTTCAAATTCTTCAATGATAATGGGAATAAAATTTCATTTTTTGTCTTTACCCTTACATATGTTGAATTAATATTTGTCTACATGGTATTACATCATTAGTGTTGTATTTTAATTTTGAAAAAAAAATGATAAAACAAAAGTTATTGACTGTGGCATGAAGATTGATGGAGGAAAATGATTACAAGATGATAAGGGAGTATCAAACAGGGAAAAAATAATAATATTGTGTATTGTTGATGAAAAAAATTAAACCAATGATCAAAGAATAAATAGAGTATAAGCGAGCAAGAGGAGGTCAAGTCAGCAAGCTCACGTGGCCAAGTCAAAAGTTCTCGCCCCTCTGCTCGTCACCTTGCTCGTCCACCATGTTGGGTCAAAGGATGAGTAAGAAAGGCTCAAATGAATACTGCTAGCCCCTTTGCTCGTCATATTGCTCGTCCACCGTGTTGGGTTCAAAAGATAAGTAGAAAGGCTCAAGGAAATAATGCTCTCCATGTTGCTCGACACATTGCTCGCCCAGAGGCTCTCCAGGAGAATGGACATAAAGATGAAGAGTTGCACGTTGCTCGCCGGGTTGCTCGCCTAGCTACTTGACCCGTTATCCTCGGTATGTGACAAGAAGACCACCAGTCGTGTCCACCCAATGAAGGCGAACAACTTGTACATTTACCTTACTAAAGGTTGTTAGTCCGGAGATGAGGGATAACCCAAAAGGGGTAGATTAGTCATTTAGACCAGAGTTAGTGGGTTAAGATGGTTAAATAATGACAAGTGGAGGACACTTGTCACAATTTCAGACTAATTAGCCTAATAACCTGCCACATAACCCATGCAAGAGTATAAATAGGTGTAATACACCCATTTGTAAATGATCAGCATTTTATCTAATACAAGAGTACTTTGCAATATTTCTCTCACTATAATTCTCTTACATTTCCTATTATAACTTGAAATTTTAATCTTAGTTTGTTGTTTGGATAATCCACCTAGATAAATTAGCCACATAATCATTTGATTAGAAGGATTATTCAACATGTATATTTTTTATCCCATTAGGATTGAAGAATTCTCGTACCAAATCATCCCTTA
The DNA here is from genome assembly GCA_026898435.1 of Prunella vulgaris. NCBI lineage: Eukaryota > Viridiplantae > Streptophyta > Magnoliopsida > Lamiales > Lamiaceae > Prunella > Prunella vulgaris. The sequence continues at coordinate 188,867 of JAPKLY010000042.1, forward strand.
TATTTTTAGATTTTTAGTGAATTGTTTCTTAAATTTCGGCGGTCAATAATCTTGTTAAAGAAAGTGGTACTAGTATTCTTCTAGTTTACTTTCAAAGAGGTCCCCATTTTGAAAAATAATTTCGTTCAAAGAGGTCCCC
>JAPKLY010000042.1:189770-203311 GCA_026898435.1 Prunella vulgaris
TATATATATATATATATATATATATATATATATATATATATATATATTAATTTATTTTTCTTTTTTTTGTTATACCCGAAGAACAAATTATAATACTCCAAGCATAACTCACAATACCCCAAGAACTATATGTAATTGTATCAACATTTGACTTTTGATCTTCGATGTCTGAGAACTGGACTCCCTTTTAATTTTAATTTAATGTTGACTTAATCAAATTTACATGGCTTACCCAGTGGCGGAACTACATGCATAGTGGGGGTGGCCATGCCCCCCCCCCCCCCCCCCCAATATTTTTTTTCACTAATTATATGTATATGTATATTATTGCTGAAATAAATATATCATAATTTGTGAATTTAGGAAGAATAATGTTGAAATTTGTGCTAAAAATAATGACATTGCACAAGTCGGGTGCTGCTCTTCTTCATTAAATTGGCCCAAATAATTAACGAAAATATGATATATCATATAATTAACTATTATATATATTTAATATATATAATATGTTTTATTTTTGTAAGTTAATCCTTTAAATTTTTATTTAGACTTGATTTTATCTTTAATTCTCTCATTTGATTCCTTTCCCCTTCATATTTCTGGAAAAAAAAAAATTAGACTAATTTTTTGTTGCTATTCTCTCATCTAAAATAATTTTTACTTAAATTTATCGATGAAAAATAGTAGAATTCAAGTATCATCTCCCGTATTGTCATATTGTGCAATATAGATCATTAAATTATAATGAATTTTTGTCAACTATACATATTTAAAATTTCTGATGCAATTATTGTTTATCATTATCTTTTGAATAACATTTTTATAAAATTGTATATTTTGTGCATTAATTTTTTTTATTAAAAATATATCTTATGATTATTTTTAAATATATCATTGTTTATTAGTTTATCTTATGATAATAATTTATTTATTTAATTTTTTATTAATTATGAATAGTTCATTATATTTTTGGCCCCTCTCAAAAAATAATTTTGGTTCCGGCCCTGCTTACCTAACAGTCTAACACGACTAGCTTCGCTGTTTTTTTTACGTCACTGATGCTTCTGTTTATGCTGATAAAATGAAAAAAGTTTCTCTAATTTCGTTAAACCTACCTGCATCTTGTTTCCTTTTTCTTTTATTTTTTTTTCTTTTTCTTTTAATCTGTTATACCTAAAATAAATTATTCTCCTACTTTACTTCTGATGCGTAGCTTGGATCTTCAATTTTATTTATTGGAGGAATTTGCAATCACTGTCTAATTGATTCAAACAATTTCAGCAGTGTTCTTAATTTTGGGCCCGTTCATATTTGAAAAATAATAAAAATCAAGTGAATTACTAATTCACAAACCCAACAATATGTATTTATCTAATTGTATGTGGGAAACCAATTAGTGTGTTTTGTTTGACGGATTAAATAGTCAATCCCCCTGACACAGGATTATTTCTGCAAAAATATTTTTGCAGGAATAATCCTGTGTCAGGGGGATTAACTATTTAATCCGTCAAAAAAAACACACCCTTATTGAATACGTTTGGAATTGGAGATCTAACTATATATGCTTGCTATTTATTAGTAATACTCAAAAAATAATTTATAATACTCAAAATGTAATATATAATACCCTATTAACATTTCACAATACACAAAGAGCAACTCATAATACTTCAAGAACAACTTAAAACAAATACCCCAAGAACAACCCACAATACCCAAAGAACAACTTACAATACCCCAAGACCAACTCACAATACCCCAAGAACAAGTCTAAATAAATACCCCAAGAACAACTCACAATATCCCATTAACAAGTTTAAGTGAATACCTCAAGAATAATTCATAATACCCAAACAACAATTGATAATACCCCAAGAACAATTCATAATACTTCAGTTGCAAAAATAAAAACACATAGTGAGGCATGAAGTGTGTGTTTTCGAAAATTCAAAATTAAAGACAAAATTAAAATAAAATTCAAGTGTGAATATATAGACTATAGCTATCAAATTTTATTTAATTTGCTAAAAAAATTTAATAATTAAATAAAACTAAAATTTCTATATAATATTTAAACAACAATAATTCTACAAATCTTAATAAAGTATAATTCACAATAAAGAATAATTTTCTAACAATCTTTTATAACTCAAATTCATAAAAATAATTTAAACAATTACTAATTCAACATCCCTCTAATAAATTTGAATTATAATTCATACTAACAAACATAGGAACTTTTAATTAAATAAAGTAACATTATCAAGATTATGAATAAACTATTGCCAATCTTATCTAATTTATATTTTTAATAATACAAATTAATTAATTAATTGAGATAATATTTTTAAAAAAAAAAATATTTTTTGAGAAAGTTCCATTGAAGATGCACATATTCCTTGACCATATTTATACAAATAAAATACTTATTGAAATTATTTAAAAGAATATAAAATAGAAAAATATTCAAAATAAAAGTAGTATAATTCATAAGAATATAGAAACGATTCATAAGAGAAAAATCATATAAAAAACACTTTTAAAAACTTTACAAAAATTCATACCAGGGGCGACCATAAAATATAATTTTGAGGCACGCCCGGCCCAAAAAACACCTCGGTCCAGTGAGCTGGTACTGGGCCAGTCCGGCCCGACCTGTTTGGCAGCTATATCTACAGGAACAAGGATTAGCCGTTAATGTGAAATCTAACAATACATACAATAATATTTTCAAAGTCTAACATCATTGTTCCAGAAAAATAAATTATTTGAAAAAACATTTACAGAAATTATATTACAAACCAACATGCTTTATTTACAAAAAAAATATCCCAAATAAATATTTAAACGATATACCAACATAATAGCTCTGATATCATTATTAGATTTCACATAAACTAATCCTTGTTGCAGCATAATTTCATCGATCACAGTTGCTATCCATGTTCCTATGGTTTCTGTGCTTCAATATACTATAATTTCACAATATGAATTGTCTATTTCTATTTAAGAGTATCAGTATTTTTTGGTTTCAGAGTTCTTTCATGATAATGAAAATCAATATTTTAAGGAAAAATATGATAATTATTCCTTTACAGTTTTTAAGTACAAAAGTTATATAAAACTACTCATGAGTTAATCCACTTCATGGTGAAATTTAATATATATATATAATGAATTAAATAATGAAATATATTATTTAATAAAATATTACTTGCCCCAAAATATATATTGACGTAATAGGATTTCAAACACCAAACAACACTTCCACCGGAATACGCTCAATTGAAATTGCCCCCAACCATCTGTGTCAGGAAAAACTGCATCAATGAAAGAATAAAAAAAAGAAAAAGAAATTGTTGGTCAAATTAAAGAATTCAGTAAATTTTTTAGGCATAGAATTAGGAAGAAGTCATGGCCTCAACACAACAATCAGACCATTGATATAGATAGAGTATCTATAATGCACGGATTCTTAAAAAAAAATACAGTATCGAACACGCAAAGGGTGCGTGAGATTCGCACATGGTGTATTCCTGAATTTTTTTTTTTAAAAAAAAAAAATTGGATACGCGTATCGAATACGTTTTATAGAAGAATTCGATACACGAAGGGTGTGGCGGGATTTATTTCTTTTTTTTTTTTAATTTTTTTTAAAGTAAAAATTAAATATAAATATAAAAATTAAATATTATTAAATCACAAAAAAAGAAAGAACAACACTACACAACAGAATATTAAATAAGTTTAGAGTTTATTAATCTAAAATTAAATAATATTAATATTTATTAATAAAATTAATATAAATGTGATAGTGGTATGGTGGAGTTGTGAACTTTTTTTCAAATTTTTTGAATTTTTTCTTGTGCGTACAATATATGAATATAAATTATAAAGTATGAATTTGATTTTGAAATTTTTTAAGATATATTTTTTTAAAAAAAATTCGAACTATTGTGCAATTTTCAGACAACTTAACTAGATGATTTTTTTTGTTAAATTTCATATATTTTTTTCGAACTCTGTCTATATTTCCGGAAATATGGCCGAAAAGATATTCATTTTTTCATATTACGCCAAAGAAAAAAACATACTCCATTTTTTCATCAGAGTAATGAAAGATCGAATTCTTTTATTTTAAAAGTACAAGTAGTCAAAGTTGCAAGGCCATGGAAGTCGTTTTTAGAAGTCGTACGATTGGTAGTGTGCTTATTTTTCAGGTGTTCACGTACTCAATTTTATTTTTCTCAAATTTTCAGCAAAAAGTGTCGAATAAATGTGGTGGATGCAGCATATTTTCTTGTTATGTCATGGGGGACATATTTATCATTTTATTAATTATTACAATAAAATTATATTCACGTGTGTACTTCAAACACCGTGGGTGTATATAACCTGGGATTTTATAAAACTGTTGTTGGCATTTAGGGTCTACCCAGATTAATGGGGCCCAGGGCCGTTCATCTTAATTGGGCCCAAAATATATGCACTACTTTTGTAGATAGTACACCCACCAAAAAAAATTCATATAAAAAATATTACTACCCTTGAAACTCTATTTCCTGCTCATCTGCCTTACTTTCATGCACCCACCATTGCAATGCAAACAACAAAATAAAAAAAATAAATTTTTTTTTATCACATTTATGATTCACAACAATTTATATAATATTAAAAACAATGGAATTTAAAAATAAAATAATTGTGGAGAAAGTTTTTAAAAATCCAAATTTTCGAAGAAAGAAATTCAAAAAAGAACCTTTTGAAATTTTTTTTTTGACCCAATTGTTTTCTAAAAAATAACCCAAAATAGATGGAGTATTATATATATACACAGTTACAACACACATATATACATATAATATTTATTTTGGTAAGTTTGAAATTTGAATACGTCTGATTTGAGTTCTGACTTATAATTCCGAGAAGCAAATGCATTTAGCTTAATTAATATTGAATTTTATTTCACAACGATTTCATAGATGTATCAATTATTATTTAACATGTATATATAAAGTATAAATGAGGTGGGTTAGCTCACGTGATTATCGGGATCATCACTTGAGTGAATGATTTAAGTTTGATTCTCTGAAATAAATTAAGAAAGATATAAAGTTAGTGTATTTGGGAATTTGGTGAACTAACTTTTATCTACTTAAAAAGTTATTATAATATTAATATAGTAATATCATAACTTTTGCATTTTGATTTTAGTTATCTCACTTTATAATTTTCTATTTTTTGCCCCTTGGCTGGCTAACGTCGGCTATTCAACGGGTAACTAACATGATACTTATTGAATTATGAAATCTGGTTGAATGTAACAGATTATGAGATTTAATTTCTTTCTAGAAATTGTTCTAAAATCAAGTTGTTGTCTGTTAGAGGTCAATATTTTATAGAGATTTGTTATTTGAGAGCTAAATTACTACCTTATAAGCAGTGCAATTAATTTAGAGATGTGAAAATGGGTCAATCCAAGAAATTCGATTCTTGGTACAACGAATCACTTGAGCTCGGGTCGAACTTGCTGGATTTTAAGGGCCCACCTAATATATTATTTTTTTTAATTTTTTAAATATCTCTTTTATGTTACTTTTCTTATGGAACTTTTTAATATTTTTATGAGTTACAATACTTTTTATTTGGAATTATTCTTGATTTTATATTCTTTTAAAGACAAAATATTGTATGAAAATGGTTCATGATAAGCTTATTATGAATAAGTTTTTTATTATGAACAAGTTTTAAAGTATCAAACATTTAACCAAGTGTATCAAAAATCTCATCAGGTGTATCAAAAGTTGAAGTCAATGAAATCTATATATTGACTTCAACTTTTGGTACATCTGATGAATATTTTGATACATTTGATCAGATATTTGATACATTAAAACAATTTAATGATAAGCTTATCATGAACTATTTTCACACAATACTTACTCTCTTTTAAATATTTCCAACAAGTATTTTGTTTATGTAAATATGGTTGAGATAAGTTATTGCCTTCTAAAGACGTTCACTTAAGGATAAGTTATTATCTTCTAATAAGATCTTTTAGCTTGATAGTTCCCCCAAATGTAGTCATGCTTGATGAATTGGGTAAATAGATATATGTGTCTTTATTTATAATATGCTCTTACCATATTCTCCATAATTGCAAATTAATTTTCAACAACATTTAAGGGTCGTTTGGTTGAAAAATCATCAATGAGATGAGAATAAGAATAAGGATGAGTATAGAATAATTATGATAGTTAACAACAAGAAAAGATGATCAATGACACTATTTTCTCTCATAAACTTGATAATCAATACCAATTTTGATTAACTTTTTTCCTTCTCTCAATTATTTTTCCTCAATCATTCTGCTTTACCGCTTTCTACAATCTTGCTTTGTCTAATTTTTTTTAACATTAAATTACAACACTAAAGAGTATAATATTAGAAAATACTCCTTCCGTCCCACTATAAGTTACTCATTTTGTGATTTTCGTCTTTCCCACTATATGTTGTTCATTTGCCTTTTTACCTTTTTTGGAAATTACTATTAATTTCTTTATTATTATTTTCTATAATTTTTACACTATTATGATTATTTTTTTACTTTTCTCCATCACATCACATATACTATATCAATATTTTATACTCTTCTTAATATTTGTGCCAAAAAGTAATGAGTAATTTATAGTGTGACAGATGGAGTATATGTTAGTGTTTTGATGGTGTAAAAACCACCAGACCTTGTAATATGACTAGTTGAGTATGTTAGTCAAATATTGATAATATAGGACTGGACTAAGATCTTGCTAAGGAAGAACTCTTAGATGAAGTTCAAAAGACTATAAGATAAGTAAGAATTAGAAGATCATCTGACCTCTAGGAAGTTAACTGGTATACTTGACTAATCCAGCTGACTTGGATAGAAATACCTATTGAAGAACATCTAAAAGACCAGCTAATGTCAGATCAGAAGACCAGCTGAGGTTAAATCAAAAGACCAAAAGAGTTGAAGTCTGCAGATATCTCAAATCTCAAGCAGAACAGATGAGCCAGACCAGTGTTGCATAAGAAAATTGACAAGCGATATTTGAGAAAGAGATTGGAGACTGGAAATCAATCAAGAAGTAATCAAATATGCTTAAAGAAAGAAAGAAATTGTTCCAGTTTAGTCAAAGATCAATCAATCACTTTGATTGATTGATTGCTAATTTATAAACAGTTCAAATCTGGCTCTTCAATGACTAGGTTTTGAATCTTATAAATAGGAGTACAAGGATTAGTGTAAAGGACAAAAAGATAAACGATAGATGACACTCATGCAAATAAACTTACGTCAAGTTAGGATCCTGCATTTCAGTTTATAGAAGCCTTATTTATTCAAGACTTCGTACAAGTCTAAGTTGAAAATATTCACACCTATTTTGATATCTAGAAAGGTGTTGAAGAAAGTCATAAAAGAACTAAACCTTAGTCAATGTGTAAGTGATACGAAGAGTCATCCTAACTAAGTTAGTCAGAAGAGAGTGGATGTAGAATAATTGGTTGGAATCACTAAAAATTTATATCCTTGTTTATTATGATTTTACTTTTTTGCCCTTAGTTTATTGTGTTGCACAAAAGATATTTTCTAAAAGGATTTTATTAAAACGCTCTCACAAAATCATCACTGCGCACTCATTTGATCATATCAATTGACTTTGGCAAAAACTGAAGACGTCAAGTATTCTAATTTGGTTTTCGAAACAATTTATTTTGTTAAAAAAATTAAATGCTAACAAGTCTATTCAAAACCTTTCTAAACTTGTGAACCACTTTGTCAATCAAGTCAAGAAACCAACAACTAAGGTTGTGTTTGGTTAAAAAATAGAATTATCTATCCATCCAAAATATGCATGTTTTGAGCGAATAAATAATTTTATCTTTAAAACCAAACATACCCTGAGGAGATAATCTTTCCTCCAATACACCCAAGGCATAGTAAAAAAATTTATTTTCATTACAATGAAGATCATAAAAACAAGCATCACCATAACTTTTACGTGACTTTAGTCCATTAACTATATGTAACTCATCAAATTAGAGTAATCTCGAATATAGTTATGTATATGTTATATTGATGAACTTTGATCAAGAAAACCAGCTGCTATCAATGGCAAGAATACCACAACAGAAAATAAAGGACCAAAACTGACGAACGCACACCAAAAATGAAATTGCACAAGTATTTACGTGGTTCGATAAAAAAGATCTACATCCACGGATGAGGCGCTTCACTTTCACTAATCAATTGGGAGAATTGATACAATTACACCAAGAATTGAAAGAAAAATGAATTCTGCACGAACGAACCCTAATTCTGTGATAATATCCTAAGAACACTCAATTGTTCATCATCCCGAACGAAGATCAGAGGGAAACTTATATAATTGGGACGGTTTTTCAGTTGCGCACAGAGCCCAATCATTTTCAGGTGTTGTGGTTTGCAACCCTTCTTCAATTTTGATGAAATCCGAGCTGAAAACCGTCGCGCCCAATTCCTCTGAATAACTGAACTGATTTTTCATAACTACCGGTCCAGTTGGGCCGGTCTTGATCGGTTCGAATCCGGTTTTCATCATAATAGACCGGTTCTGAATGTGTTAATTCCGGTTCTGAGTTTATCTCAATCCAATAACATTTTCCACACCAAGTAGTATCACTTTAGGCATTCAAACAGTATCAGAAATTTAATATCTTCCAATTTGCACTTGAATTGCTATTCCAACAATTCTCCACCTCAAGTCAAGTGAAGATGCCCCATCTTTCTGTTGCATTATGATTATCAAGGCACTTCCCATGATTGCACTTTTATCAGATCTAGGCAGTAGTTAAACTTGGAGCTAGGAACCACCTTTGTTAAGAAATCTGCTGCATTATCATTTGTGTGTACTTTCTGCACCTTGACCAGCTTCTTGTCAACTACATCTCTTACAAAATGTAACCTCACATCAATGTGCTTAGACCTCTCATGGAAAACCTGATGTTTAGCCAACTGTATAGTGCTTTGGTTGTCACATTTCACTGCAACCTCTTTTTGTTTGATCCCAAACTCCTTTAGCATTCCTTTAAGCCACATTGCTTCTTTGATTGCTTCTGTCATGGCTATATATTCAGCTTCTGTTGTGGAAAGAGCAACCACAGATTGAAGAACAGCCCTCCAGCTTATAGCAGTTCCAAACAAAGTGAAGACATATCCTGTGAGTGATTTCCTAGTGTCAATGCTTCCTGCAAAATCTGCATCTACATACCCTTGAAGGGGTACTTTACCATCTGATCTATCAAATAGAAGTCTCAGGCTTGATGTCCCCTTTAGGTATCTTAGAATCCACTTGAGAGCATCCCAATGTAGCCTTTCTGGATTAGACATGAATCTACTTGCTAAGCTGATAGCATGAGCAAGATCAGGTCTTGAACAAACCATAGCATACATTATACTCCCAACAACATTTGAGTAAGGTATCTTGCTCATCAGTTCTCTCTCACCACTGTCTTTAGGACTTTGCTCAGAGGATAGCTTGAAGTGTTGACCAAGTGGAGTTGTGACAGGTTTTGATTGTTGCATATTGAACCTCTTGAGAACCTTCTCAATGTTTTCCCTTTGTGTGAGCAGTAGCCTGCCATTTTCCTTATCTCTGATAATCTCCATCCTTAGGATTCTCTTGGCTACTCCTAAATCTTTCATGTCAAAAGCAGAACTCAGCTTGGCCTTTAAGTTTTGAATCTTGCCAATACTTTTACTGGCAATCAGCATATCATCAACATACAACAGTAAGTATGTTATCACCTCCTTTCCTTGCTTCTCAAAATATACACAGTTGTCATACTTGCACCTTAAGAAGCCAATAGAGATCATAAAGCTGTCAAACCTTTTATACCACTGTCTAGGACTTTGTTTTAGTCCATACAGTGATTTCTTCAACAGACATACCTTGTCTTTGTGTTCTGGCAGTGTAAATCCCTTTGGCTGCTGCATGTATATAGTCTCCTCCAACTCACCATGTAAGAATGTTGTTTTAACATCAAGCTGTTGAAGCTCAAGACCTTCCTGGTTTACTTTAGCAAGTAGCATCCTAATTGAGCAGTGTTTTACTACTGGAGAGAATACTTCATTGTAGTCTATTCCCTCCCTTTGAGTGAAACCCCTTGCAACAAGTCTTGCTTTGTATCTGATCCTCTCTTTTCCCTCTGATCCAATCTCTGACTTCCTCTTGAATATCCACTTTGAACTCACAATTTTCTGATCATTTTGTCTTTTCACTAGAATCCAGGTTTTATTATTCTCTAGTGATTGTATCTCTTCAGTCATTGCTAGGATCCACTTTTCCTTGTCAGCACTGGATATTGCTTCCTCATAGGATTGTGGATCATTGAACTCCACTTCTTCAGCTGTGATGAGAGCATAGGACACAAGATCAGCATGTCCAAATCTTGCAGGAGGATGGACTGATCTTCTTTGTCTATCTCTTGCCAAGCTATAGTTTCTGAGTTCTTGTGCCTCATTTCCTGAGTTTGAATCAGAGCTTGAGTCAGTGTGATCATTTCCAGGATCTTCTTGAGGATTTTCTGGCTCCTCTAAGATCTGGGTAGGATCTGATGCAGTCACTTGAGTATAGGGCTCCACCTCAACTTGAGTATCCCCCTTTGAATTCAGTGTATCTTCAGTTTGATTATATCCCATAATCCTTTCATTGAATGTCACATCCCTGCTTATAATGCATTTCTTGTGACCTGCTTCTAAACACCACAGCTTATATCCCTTCACACCCTTTGGATAGCCAATGAAAATGCATTTTAATGCCCTTGGCTCCAACTTGTCTTGTCTGATGTGTGCATAAGCTAGGCAGTCAAAGACCTCCAGCTTCTTGTAGTCTGATATTCTTCCATGCCATAGCTCATCTGGTGTCTTGAAGTTAATAGCAGAAGATGGTTATTTGTTTATTAGGTAACAAGCAGTAGAGACAGCTTCACCCCAGAAAACTTTTGGTAGCCTTGCATCAGAGAGCATACACCTGACCTTTTCAAGTATAGTCCTATTCATTCTTTCTGCCAAACCATTTTGTTGAGGGTTTGCAGGGACAGTTCTATGCCTGGTAATTCCCTTCTCCTTGCAAAAATTCTGAAAATCCTCAGAGACATACTCTAAACCATTGTCAGTTCTGAGGTTTTTAACAAACCTGTATTTCTTGTTTCCTTGCTCAGTGTACCATTCTTTAAACTTTCCAAGTGCTTCACTCTTATGTTTTAAGATGTACACCCACACCTTCCTACTATAATCATCAATGAAGGTTATGAAATACTTACCTCCACTGTGGGTTTCAGTCCTTGATGGCCCCCAAATATCTGAGTGTATGTAATCAAGTGGTGACTCAGTGTGATGCTTTCCCTTAGGAAAAGGGTTCTTCTTAGACTTTCCAAGGATGCAATGTTCACAGAAATCCACCTTAGTTGTCTTCTGATCTCCAAACACCTTTTGTCTTGAGAGTTCACTGAGCCCCTTTTCACCTATATGTCTAAGTCTTTTGTGCCGTAAGATTGTATCAGCATTGCTCATTGCTAGATTTGATGAGCCAACTACTGAGCTTCCCATTAATATGTAAAGGCCATTTGATTTCTTACCCTTCATCAACGCCTTGTTCTCTTTGGTGATGTGAATGAAACCATCTCTGGTGTTAAACTCATATCCTAACGGATTCAAAATGCCTAATGAAATGAGATTTCTCTTGAGATCAGGAACAAATCTTACATTTGACAGTATCTTTTCAGTTCCATCAAGTAATCTGAGCTTGATTGAACCAATATCTTTGACCCTGCAGATTTGATCATTTCCTAGAAGAACAGATCCTCCATCTATCTTCTTTATCTCTCTGAACATGGATTCACTTGGGCACATGTGAAAGGAGCACCCTGAATCCAAAACCCACTCATCACTTAGCCTTGAATTTGTCACTGTGAGAACCTCAGCACTATCATAACCCTCATCATTTGCAATGGCCACATCTGCCTTCTGATTTTCTTCTTGCTTCTTGATTTTATCAGGGCAGTTCTTCTTGATGTGGCCAACCTTATGGCATCCAAAACACTTCCTTTTCTCTACATATTCACTAGACTTAGATTTCCCTTTCTGATTTTTCTTCTTCTTGCTGCTGAACTGTTTCTTTCCCTTCTTGCTGCTGAACTGTTTCTTTCCCTTCTTGAAGTTTGCACTCAATCCTTCAGCCTGAAGAGGGGCTTTCTTGTCTTCTTGCAGCTGAAGAAACTTGGTCTTGAGTGCAGATTGTATATCATCAGGAGATAGCTTATCTTGTCTTCCAAACAATAAGGCATCCTTGAAATTTTCCAGAGACTTGGGCAGTGAGTTGAGCAGCATTAAGGCCTTGTCATCATCCTCAATCTTGACATCTAGATCCTCAAGGTCATCAACCAATTTGTTGAATTCCTCTAATTGATCAGTCAGACTCTTTTCTTCTGTCATCTTATAGGCTAGCAAGCTTTGCTTCACATATAGCCTATTTGTGACAGATTTGGCTTGATAAACAGCTTCCAGTTTGTTCCAGATATCAAGAGCTGTTTTCTCTTTACATACCTCTCTCAATGGCTTGTCTCCTAAGCACAAGATAATCGTGCTGTGTGCTTTGTCCAGTATATCTTGTTTCTTGGTTGGATCCAATGTTGATGATCCAGCAGGCCACTCACTTGGAGGCTTCAGTGCATTTCCCAAACCATGATGTGTAAGCAAGGCCCTCATCTTGATCTTCCAAAGTCCAAAGTCATTTACCCCTGTAAACTTCTCGAAATCCAGCTTTGTTGATGCCATTTCAAGAGTTGAAACAGCCGATTCCCACAGACGGCGCCAATTGATGAACTTTGATCAAGAAAACCAGCTGCTATCAATGGCAAGAATACCACAGCAGAAAATAAAGGACCAAAACTGACGAACGCACACCAAAAATGAAATTGCACAAGTATTTACGTGGTTCGATCGAAAAGATCTACATCCACGGATGAGGCGCTTCACTTTCACTAATCAATTGGGAGAATTGATACAATTACACCAAGAATTGAAAGAAAAATAAATTCTGCACGAACGAACCCTAATTCTGTGATAATATCCTAAGAACACTCAATTGTTCATCATCCCGAACGAAGATCAGAGGGAAACTTATATAATTGGGATGATTTTTCAGTTGCGCACAGAGCCCAATCATTTTCAGGTGTTGAGGTTTGCAACCGTTCTTCAATTTTGATGAAATCCGAGCTGAAAACCGTCGCGCCCAATTCCTCTGAATAACTGAACTGATTTTTCATAACTACCGGTCCAGTTGGGCCGGTCTTGATCGGTTCGAATCCGGTTTTCATCATAATAGACCAGTTCTGAATGTGTTAATTCCGGTTCTGAGTTTATCTCAATCCAATAACATTTTCCACACCAAGTAGTATCACTTTAGGCATTCAAACAATATCAGAAATTTAATATCTTCCAATTTGCACTTGAATTGCTA
>JAPKLY010000042.1:209223-241003 GCA_026898435.1 Prunella vulgaris
GCAAAAGTTGTCCCTTGCTATTGAATAATTGCTTTTAATAGCAAAAGGTGTCCCTTGCTATTGAGTAATAGCTTTTTCTTTTAAGTATTTCCGAAATGGTTCAGATTGAACACTATGAATGCATGACATATTTAAAGCATAAATATGAATAAGAAATGATTAATATCAAGATGCAGCTCCAGCCAGAAAACATATATATAATATAATAAATTTATCAATATACTACTTATGTTATTACTATCAAGAAACTCAGGGACTGAATTGAGTAGAGAATGTATTCTACATTATTTTGCAACAGGGATTGAAAGGAAAACAGGCATACAATCTACATCTGTCTCTTAGCATTTTCCAAACCTGCATACATGGGGAGAAACACAAAAGACTACAGGTTGTTTGCATTTATGCCAGCCAGGGGAAAACAAATGAAACAAAAACGAGACCGATGAATATGAGTGTCTTCACAATAAATTTCAAGAACAAAAAAGAACAGCATACCAATGCATTTGAAGTCACAGGTTTCTTAGACACAAACAATTTTCACTCATTTCCCAAACTCGACCACGTGCTCATATAGCAAATCAAGTTTTATCTAAGATACCAACACATACCAAGACCAATTAAATGAAAGAAAAATAGAAAATCCATCACTTAAATAAACAACCTTTAGATTCACATCATCTGACATGCCTGCTACCACAAAAGAAATAAATCGGGAAAGAGTTCACAGTAATAGAAATTGCTTTACTCCCCGTCAGCAATGTGGCATAACCTCCGAGCAATACAAAAGTAGCCTAGATACTACACGTATCAGCTGCCTACAGACAAAAAAGGAGCTGAAATAGTCCGAGCTCCAAAGTAATCAAATATAAACAATACGAGAAATCTCTTTTTTTACAACTACAAAGTATTTTTACTGAAAAAGAACTAATGATCATGATCATCTTCATCACCATGTCGAGAATTAGATGGATTATTAAGACGTGGAAATTTAGTCATCAATGCTTCCACCATATCACGAGTTTTCTTATTTTCCTTACGTAACTCAACAACTTCGGACTGATATGTTTGACGCTCTTTATCAAATAGAGCATTGAGCGCCTCTAATGTCTTTTGGAATGCATTCTCGACGCTCTCAGTTGTTACATGTACGTCTGCCCCTGCTATTCGCCTATTCATTTTATAACCTAATTCTTCAAGAACAGCATGGTTGGAGACACCAACCACCTTACCTTTCTTGGGCCCACCAACTGCCATAGTCCAACACTCCTCATCTCGAGTATCCCACTCACTGGGTTGGTCTTGTGGCCTATCAGCATACTTTATAGCTACGAGTTCATCATAGCGTTCTTATTCAATAAAAAATAGTTAGATAAAAATATTATTACTAACAATAACTTTTATAAATTATGATACGTACATGCATTTTCTCAAACTTCGGGTCTATCCACTTGGTAGCCTCTGGAATTGCACTCTCGGATTCAATTTGACTTGATCCACTAGCATCATCTCCACCTTGCTGACTTTTACGATGTTTTCCCTTCTTTTTTATCACAGTCATGTGTGTGGCTTTAAAGTTGCCAATTGTAAGTACCTTTGCTGTGGATGGATTCCCCGCCTACCATGTAAAAAAATATGTAAATTAATATCATCTATAGTATTTAATACCATCAGAAACTAATATCATCTATAGTAATTAATACATCGATTATATAAGCAAATTCAAGACAAATTTATAAAAGAAATATACTTACCATCTTTTTATCTCGTCGTAGCATACTCAAAGAGCCTCCAGTAAAGTTGCAGATGCCTTTTTCTCCACTTGGCCCTCCTCATTATGAACAACACCTCGATTCTGAGAATGTCTTAAAGCATCTTCTTGAACCTCGGGCATTGTCCAATAATGACAAAGATGCTTATATGTATTAATGGAACACCACTTGGGCCTTTTTCCATCATTTTTCCATTTTCGTTTTGCACTTGCCATCATTGTAACAAAACATGAACGATTCACCTTTTCCCAGATAGAAACTATCTCCTTGTCCATATCTGAGTCCCACCGGAATCTCATCTGCATTTTTAAATACAATAAGTATTTAGAATAACTATTTGAAAATAAATAATAAAGCATATTAACAAAATTCAACTTACACCAAACCCTTGCCATAGGATATCTCTGGTTTGCCTTGTCACTTGGTCCCAATTCTTGTCACCTCTATAATGTTGGCGCAAAAGTGCTGAAATGGTCTTATTTGCATCATCTTGTTCAAAATTTTCCTCGCCAACAGCTAGGTTCACATAAATCCTGTCTTGATAACAATCTTGTTCAGGGACTGCTTTAGTAGGTCCGCGACCTTCGGACACACCAGGATCAACCAAATCTTGTTCATGCCTGCAATTGATACATTATGTTGCACTTTGTAGCTTAAAAGCTCTGAAACCCATTGTAACAACGTATGGTCATTGCCTTCATAAATTGGACAATCTGTTGCACTCATTAAGTTGAAAAATACTTTTGCTTGACTATTTGGCTCTTCCGGTTCCCCGCTAGTTTCATGCTCACGAAATTGAGGAAATGCATCAAAAACCATATCTCTATGTGAAAGAATACTTTCTTCCACTACTGGATCGGTGTTGCTAGAAGACTGACCCACATCATGATGTGAATAAACATTATCAAGCATCTCACCATGACATATCCAAGTGTAGTAATTCTTCACAAACCCACGTTTGCACAAATGAATCCCAACAGTGTGATAGTCAAGATATCGTAAATTTTGACAATCCTTACATGGACATCTGATCAATCCTCCGCTATGATCACCATGATTCGAGAAAGCAAAATTCAAAAATTGATCTACTCTATCAGCAAACTCTTGACGTAATAAACCATTTTTTTCTAGGCGATTGTACATCCAACTCCTATACGTGTTCATATTTCTGTAGTGTAAAAGAAAGATTATGTATAAGTACTTTTTATTGAAAATATTTTCAAATAATTAAACCATAAATACATTAGATATATAATATGGTCACTGCATAAAAAAATTGATCAAAAAATATCATCACTCTATTTACGTAATCTTTAAAATAATAAAAGTTAAGAAGAAAAAAAAACTCAAGAAAAATATCAATAATATTATCAAACACCAAAAATACATTATGCAATCAATATATACCAAAAAATAAAAAAAACAAATTAAATATATACCAAAAAATGAAAAAAACAAATTAAACTGAGTGGATAATATTTATTAAAAAAAATTAAGGCATACCTTAATATTAAAAAGCTCTCAACCTTCAAATCTTCATAGCATAATGAACAAGGAACCGAATGAGAGGAAAATATGTTTAGAGACGAACTTATTCCATCATTGTTTTAATTGTCGTTGTACTTCCTGCAAGTAATTAATTTAGTAAACAATAGCAAGAGATGTTCCTTGCAAAATTAATAAATATTAAAATATCTCTTGTTATATTTATCCAAAATAATTGGCGGTCAATCCAATTTCTAGGCGGGGGATTTAACTTTTTTTCATATTACTTTTAGCAAGGGATATCTCTTGCTACATTAATATGAATACTACACCATTAGTCTAGTCCTTCATTCCTCTGCAGAAAATTAATGTTTTTGCAAGTAATGGCAAGGGATGCCCCTTGTATTTGTTCTTCTTTATTATATTTAAATAATGGCAAGGGGTGTCCCTTGCAAAAAGATGCTATATGAGCGCCAAACCAAGTTCCGTATTTCTACAGGCGGGAGAATTGATTTTTTTCAGCAAACAATGACAAGGGACGCCCCTTGCAAAAATAATTTTATCCAATTTTGGGATAAATACGCAAGAGCATACCCTTGGTATTAATTGTTAAATCTCCATATAAAGCACTCCCAACCTTCTCAGCTCCCAACTCTCAACCACTCAAACTTTAATTTTTTCTCAGACATCTCCTTCTTACTCAACCTCAAGAACTTTAATTCTTCAATCTTCTCCCTTCCGTGAATCTGAATCTTTTCTCCATTAATGTGTAAGTATTGTATCCAAATGAAGGTTATTTACATTTAATTCGTTATTATAGTTTTTTTTCTTTTTCTAATTTCAGATTTGATTGCAGGTATGGTAGATGAGTTTTAAAGTGTAAGTATTTTATATTTTTTTTGATACAACTGTTTGTAAAGATCTTTTTCTTTATTAATCTTGTGTTTGAAAATTTGTTTCTTCATTTGAAAAAATTATTTAAAATGTTACCACCTCTCTTCTCTTTTCCAAGATTTATTCCATTATTTTTTTTCTCATCTCTTATATATTATTATGTTTTTTATGACATATAATTTTTTTCATGTTTTTTTTGCAGGACTCTAAATATTACATCCGTGGGAAATTTCATTCTAAATACATATTTTCTACTATTTACTCTCCCTTTTTATATGTTCTATAAATTTAAGTGTTGTTGTTTATATATAATTAATATTTATGTTATTCTACTTGGTCATTGCAACATTTAATTATGGTCTAATTAGTTAGTGTTATATTTTTATGGTTAAGTATTGTTATTTTAAATTAGGACTTTGATATGCACATTATTACCAAATTTAAAAATGGTAGAATAACACAAATATTGGTGTGTTTTGTATAATTATATAAAAATATATATAAAAATAATCTTAATAAGATGTGTACGATCCATTATTGGTGTGTTTTGTATAATTAATTTTTTTTTTATAAATGTAAAAACTAAAGGCAAGGGCCAATGCTTGCTAAAGATGTAAAAATTAATACCGGTTTAGGGATAAGGATAAAACAAAACATAACAATAGCAAGGGTCAACTCTTGCTTATATATTATTACCAAAGAGAACAATAGCAAGGGTCATTCCTTGCGTATGAATAGTGAGAGTTGATATAACAATAGCAAGGGTCATCCCTTGCTTTATGTTAAATGATAGCAAGGGTCATCATTTGGTTTATGTTTAACAACAGCAACAGCCGTCCCTGACAAAAAAGGCGCGTGGATTTTCAATTCTGTATTTGAAAATTTAGCAACAAAACAAAATAGCAAGAGTTGTCCCTTGCTATATAGTTAATAATAGCAAGGGTGGTCAACACCCCTTGCTAATGTTTTATTAGCAAGGCCACTTATACCAAGAAACAAATGACAAGGAGTAGCCCTTGCTGATTCTAATAGCAAGGGTGTCAAACCCATTTACCAAGAGATTCATCCCTTGCCATTAGTCTCAGTTTTTTGTAGTGTATCTTATAGTCTACTTCATTAGACATTAAAATATATATTACTCCCTCCATCCCGGATAATTTTCATAGCGAAAAATAGTGAGTATATGATTGTAAAGTTAAAAAAATAAAATATAAAAATAGTATATTTTATTGATTTTTGTGTATTTTCTTTTTACGTACGTGAAAGTAGAGTTGAGGTGTCTAAAAAGAACAAGTGTAAGAATTGGATCTTCAAATAGAAAAATTATTAAAAGTAGAGTTAAAGATAGAGGCAGTACTATATGAAATTTGTGTGTCAAACCATCAATTTCATGCATGTATCAGATACGATTTAAACTTCTAATGATATTATAATTGTAGTGAAAAATTATGGATTAATATGACTTAAATAATATAACTGAAATGTGATGTGTAAAAATTCGTACATCATATATATTCATATTTTTGTGTTTAAAAATAAATTACAATTCGATAATATAACCAAAATATGACGAGGGCAAATTAAAATCTTAAAGCACGACGTCGTTGTGTTTTAAAAAATGAAGACAAAAACTTTTATGAATTTGAGTTAACGGTGAATTCGGGTTATCAATTATCATTGTCATGTGTATACACTGTCACTGTTATGCATATATATTATTACTGTCAAATTATCAAGTGTATTTATATAACATTGATAGTATATATGAATAATATTAATGATGATGATTATACATAATCGTAATACGAGTTCATGTGAACTCGAGTTCACGATAAACGTACTTAAATATGATGTCTCACACATGGAAACGGTCAATTGAGAAGATGGCAATATATCATCAAGAAGAGATAATCAATGATAGTATATATATAAATAATAATTAAGTGAAAATGGTATCAAATCAATCAATCAAAATCCATGCAATGAAGAAGAGTAAAAGGCTTGTGATGGATGATCATCACAACCCCCCCAAAAAAAAGGAATATATGCATGACCTCATGGCCATTGTCTTATTGTCTACCAATAATTGCCCTATCATGCATGCCTCCACTTTTATTTATTTTCTCCTCCGTCTCAGAGTTGTTTTTACATTTGGAATGACATAATTTTTTAAAAAAGTAGAGTATTATATAAAATTATATTTATTAAAATAATGAGATTAGTTGGATTGTGAGAATAAAGTTAAAATAATAGTTTCTATTTATAGGGTGTGAAAACAATTGTGGGATGAACGAAAAAGGAAAATGTGAAAATAATTATGGCACAGAGGGATTAATTAATTTGAAGTAAAAAAAAACACACACACACAAATATTAATTCAGTCGAAAATAAGTTCGCATCAAACAGAGCTAAAGTAACACTATATATTAAAGGCCCCTATATATGTAGGTCCACATTCATGTTCTTTATTTTGCAAACATTCTGACCCATATATATATATATATATACACCAATATCTGTATCTACTCATATCCAAATTAATTAATTTCTTGATCAAATTAACAGATGGAGGGCAAAGAAGGAAAGCCAAAATTCAAGAAGGGTTTTTGGAAACCAGAAGAGGATTTGATACTCAAGACATATGTGGAGGCTCATGGAGAAGGCAACTGGACTGTTGTTTCCAACAAATCAGGCAATCTCTCTCTCTCTCTCTCTCTATATATATATATACTAATTATTCGCTGTTTTATTAAAAATATTAGTATATCAAGTCAAAAACTTATATAGTCTCGTGAAATGAGGCGACATAAATCAACACATATTCCCTATATATGAATGTGATAATGAGTTATATCCAATTTATATCTCATTTTAGTTGTTTCATGTTATGTGACGAGTAACTCTAGCTAGCTAGTTTTAATTAGTTACAGTGTGAATATATATATATAGCAGGTTTGATGAGGGGTGCTAAGAGCTGCAGGTTGAGGTGGAAAAACTACCTGCGACCAAACATCAAACGTGGTATGATGTCTGAGGATGAGAAGGATCTCATCATTCGCCTTCATAAGCTTCTCGGAAACCGGTAATTAATTACTCCACTGAAACTTGTTCATCCAATGAAATTGATACGTATCATTATATATAAATGAAAAACTTGTTTAATTATTGAAGAATGAAATTGACACCATTTACATTCATTAATTATACATATTATTACATGTAAGTTTTGCCACGAAATTTGTTTGTAATTTTATTGGTTGCATTTCTAAGAATCTAGCTAAAAAGTGTACACAACATTACCTTTTCCAAAGTATATAGTTTATTTAACACTAAACTAACCTAAAATAATTAAGCTGATGACCAGGTTTAATTATAAATATCAGTTAATGATCTTATTTACTATGATAATATTTCTATACTCTCCATTTAAATTGTTTAGTTAAAATATTTGTCGTTTTAAATATTTGTTCAAAATTTAATTTCACTCCTAAAATATTTCTCCTTTTAATTAGGACATATTAATTAGCACATTTTATTTGGAAAATATATTTTACACTCCGTATTTCTTCTCTAATTTCTCATATTTTGTTGCACAATTAAGAAGGATAATATCATATAATACTACACAAAATGGCATAGTCTTGTATGTACTAAGTATCCCGTGCAACTTAAGTGTATATTTAAACAGTACGTTATAGTATTTATTATTGAAAAGTCACACGTGTTATTACTAAAAAGTAGATTTTTAAAAATACACTTTTCAGTAATAACTAATAACATGTGTGCGTTTTTAGTAGTATTTCGTGTAATTTTATAAAAATGCACTTGAATTACATGGTGCACAAGAAACTTACTCACACAAAATATGTGGAATCACGCGAAAATATTTGACAATGATCATTTTCTTGTTGCGATGTGCACCAAATATATAGTGCAACTCAAGTACATTTATAAAAAATTACATCATTTATTACTGAAAAGTCACGCATGTTATCACTAAAGTTTATTTTTAAAAATATATTTTTAAAATAATAACACTTGTGATTTTCCAGTAGTATTTTTGTGTAAGCTTTTAAAAATGTATTTGAATTACACCTATGACTTAGTTGCATATATTTAATTTGTTCAAGTATACATATAATACTCATGTATATACACGCACGATAATTAAGTGCAGTTGGTCGTTGATCGCGGGTAGGCTGCCGGGGCGGACAGACAATGAAGTGAAAAATTACTGGAATACCCATTTGAACAAGAAGCCCTCCTCCTCCCCACCTCCTCCTCCACCCGCCGCGGCCGCCCCACCTCCGCCGCATTTCACCCCTACCTACCAACCCCAACTACTTACAGATTTAGATAACTGCCTCATCAGGAATAATATTGATGATGATTTTAATCAAGATTACTGCCCCTTCTTCTTCCACAACTACGACGTCGTCGACGCCGCATTCTTCCCCGTCCTCGATAACTTGCTTTTGTCGGCCGAATGCCACGTGGACGGGACGGCAATGCATGCACCAGACTATTTTAGTTTAACCTAGTTAGCTTGCATGGAAATGATGATCGATGTTCAATCTTAGTGCAAAAATCATGTTTCTAAGTTAATTTGATTATGTTTTAATTCCTTGGCTTAATTGCACAAATATTTAAACTCATGCATGATAATGATGCACAATATTAATTGTATTTTGATATATGTTCTTTTCTAATTTTAATAAATAAATGAAGTTAATTAATAATGAAATACAATCTAGAGTTAGTTTTATTTAATTAATTAGAAAAAATTAATTCAAACTCTATGTCGTGAATTGATGAGTATGATCATTAATAAATTTCAACTCATTTTACACTGATGATGGACTTTCTGATTTAATTTGTTGACCATTTTACATTTTAAGAATCCTTCAATTTTCGTATTTAAGAATTGGTTAGACTTACTTAGTACTTTTTTATTTGCTTTCTGTGATTGCACGGGTGCCATACAATAGGGGTGTGAGAATGTTATTTTTTAAAATTGCATGTACAATTTGTCAGCTACATTTATTTATATTTTTATTATATATAATATCATATAAAAAATTAAATATATATAAAGAAAATTTATCAAATATGCAACAAAAATAACAATTAAAATCAAATTCTATCAACCTACATAAGTGATAATAAAAAGTTCAATCTAAATGAAGTACCACATTGTCGAATTAATTGAATATATTAAATTAATAACGAAGCTAAATTAAAATAAATACTTTTTTTTCCATAAAAAAATGTGTTCATTTACTTGTGTGCGGGTTAATGTGATATATTAGAGGATATTATGGAATATTGTGAGATTTGTTAATGAATAAGGTGATTATTTATGAAAAATATGTCCTATATACTTTCCAATACATGTATACTTGGCATAATTTTTGTTGTTTTATTTTAGATATTATTGTTACGTTATAAATTTAATTATTTATATTTTAATATTAAATGTTAACATATTACAAAAATTACCCTAAATTTTAAAAAAAATTTGTAACATGTATCAAATGCGCGTCCTTGGATATATAGGGATACGTGTATCCATTCTAAAATAATTTTAACCTCATGTGGCGTACGCAAATACGATGCGAATCACACCCATATCCCCACGTATTCAATGTTGTATACCTGCAACTTTTTAAGAATTCCTCTCAAAGAAAAAAAAAAAAAAAACTTTTTAAGAATTTTTGCAACATTGTGTAC
The DNA here is from genome assembly GCA_026898435.1 of Prunella vulgaris. Taxonomy (NCBI): domain Eukaryota; kingdom Viridiplantae; phylum Streptophyta; class Magnoliopsida; order Lamiales; family Lamiaceae; genus Prunella; species Prunella vulgaris. The sequence continues at coordinate 219,102 of JAPKLY010000042.1, forward strand.
CCAATTTAGTACATGGCCTAATCAAATAAATAGTTACTTCCACGTTTTCTATCTGCAGGTCTAGCAAATTATTATATGGGCCGATTATATATATACCTCATTTTCGTTAAATATATACCCTAACTTAATTAAATATATATATAGTAGTTTAATCTAATCTTACATATCATTCAAAAAAATAAAAGAAAAAATTATGCTTATCTGAATATTCACCTAAAAATTCAAGTCACTATTATACGTCAGAAACTATGGAAGTTGGAGTGTCAACGTTGCAATACCGTCGTATTGCTTGCACCACTATTTATCAATTTTACAAAATTATGTGGTACTCCCTCCGTCCCATAATTGTTTTCACACTTTCCTTTTTCGTCCGTCCCACAATTGTTTTCACACCCTATAAATGGAAACTATTACTTTAACTTTATCCTCACAATCCAATTAATCTCATTATTTTAATAATATAATTTTACACAACACTCTATTTTTCTTAAAAGTTGTGCCATCCCAGAGGTGAAAACACCTCTGGGACGGAGGGAGTACTACAAAGACATATATGTCCTTATTCACAAATATTAGAGAAAATATGTACTATTGCAAGAGCAAATTTGTGTCACTATAAAAATAAATAATACATAATTAATTTGCATTGCAGAAATAAATATTTATTCTTGTAACAACACATATATATAAGACACTGTAAGCTAAGTAATTGTATGAAATTAGTTGTTATGCATGGAGAAGAATATTGTGTATTACATGAATCAAATCTATACAAATGTGGAAAAAAACCCTAAATTTAGAATATATAAGAAACATATATTACTGTTATGTGTATACACTATCACTATTAAAAAATTAATAAAAATATATTTTTGTAATAGTGATAATATATATAAATTATAGTGATAGTGATTATACATACACAATAAGAAATATGCAATATTAGCAAGAGTACAAAGACAAGGGGTAATATCCCTTGCTAAAGAAATGACATATCAGATTGGACAAAGATATGTGGTCAAATCCATATACCGATATCAGACATTTATTTATTTATTATAAAAGGGAATACTTAATAGCAAGGATCATCTATATTACAAAAGATCTTCTTTCTTTTTCAAATAAAATAAAAGATTAAGGACTGTCCCTTGGTATTGAACAAATTAAATAATTTTTTTTTTCTTTCCAAAATTAAAGTGCAAAATAGAACCCTTGCTATTGAAAATATTTTAATAAAAAAATAAACGAAATAATATAACAAAATTTAATAGCAAAAGTTGCTTCCTATTGAGTAATAGCTTTTGTCGTTCATTCCAATATTAATATAAGAGGAAGGATTCATACTTGCTATTGGATTGTGCATTAGCAGCTTTTTTTCATTTTATCTTCTCTTAATTTTATTTTTTAAGTTATGAATTTCTTTTAACAAGTGTTAATTTTAAATTCTTTATTTAAAATATCAAATTAATTTGACATCATTATATATATTTTATAAAAGATACAATTTAAATGGTATAGTTCTTATTTTTCATACTAGAGGTAATAATTTTAAAATGATTTCATTGCAACAAAAAATATTATTTTTTGGTACAAACGTAAATAGTATAACAAAGTAATGTCAAAATATATGTACACGGGACAATACCCCGGGATGCACAATGAAACGGTCATGGAATGCACCACGCCTCTTGCAAAATCAAACACACCCACAAGTGGAATGTAGAAACAAAACATCCTAAGGATGAAGACAACCAATGTCAACCACAAAACATACGAAAACGAAAACACGGGATAAACCCGACAAAACAAGATGAAGCAAACAACACTATAACTCCAAAGAAATACCAACATATGCCAAGATGATGCAAAAGTAGCCATGATACTACATGTATTAGCTGCCTATAGAACAAAAAAAGAGCTGAAATTGTCCAAGCTCCAAAGTAACCAAATATAAACAATACGAGAAATCTCTTTTTTTACAGCTACAAAGTATTTTTACTGAAAAATAACTATTGATCATGATCATCTTCATCACTATGTCGAGAATTAGATGGGTTAAGCTCTGGAAATTGAGTCATCAATGCTTTCACCATATCACGAGTTACCTGGGCTTCCTTACGTAACTCTACAACTTCTGACTGATATGTTTGACGCTCTTTATCAAATTGAGCATTGAGTGTCTCTAATGTCTTTTGGAATGCATTCTCGACGCACTCGGTTGTTACATGTACGTCTGCCCCTGCTATCCGCCTATTCATTTTATAACCTAACTCTTCAAGAATAGCATGGTTGGACACACTAACTACCTTACCTTTCTTGGGCCCACCAACTGCCTTAGCCCAACACTACTCATCACAAGTATCCCACTCACTAGGTTTGTCTTGTGGCGTATTAGCATATTTTATAGCTATGAATTCATCATAGCGTTCCTATTCAATAAAAAATAGTTAGATAAAAATATTATTACTAATAATAACTTTTTATAAATTATGATATGTACAAGTATTTTCTCAAAGTTTGGGTTTATCCACTTGGGAGCCTCTGAAATTACACTCTTAGATTCAATTTGACTTGATCCATTAGCATCATCTCCACCTTGCTGACTTTTACGTTATTTTCCTTTCTTTTTTATCCCAGTCATGTGTGTGGCTTTAAAATTGCCAATTGTAAGTACCTTTGTTGTGGATGGATTCTCCGCCTACCATGTAAAAGAATATGTAAAATTAATATCATCTATAGTAATTAATACATCGATTATAAAAGTAAATTCAAGACAAAATTTATAAAAAAAAATAAACTTACCATCTTTTTTTCTCGTCGTTGAATACTCAATGAGCCCCTAGTAAAAGTTGCAGATGCCTTTTTCTCCACTTGACCCTCGTCATTATGAACAACACCTCGATTCTGAGAATGTTTTAAAGCATCTTCTTGAACCTCGGGCATTGCCCAATAACGACAAAGATGCTTATATGTATTAATGGAACACCACTTGGGCCTTTTCCCATCATTTTTCGACTTCCGTTTTGCACTTGCCATCGTAGTACCAAAACATGAGCGATTCACCTTTTCCCAGATAGCAACTATCTCCTTGTTCATATCCGAGTCCCACCGAATTCTCATTTTCATTTTTAAACACAATAAGTACTTAGAATAACTATTTGAAAATAATCAATAAAGCATGGTAACAAAATTCAACTTACACCGAACTCTTGCCATAGGATATCTCTGGTTTGCCTTGTCACTTGGTCCCAATTCTTGTCACCTTTATAATGTTGGCGCAGAAGTGCTGAAATGGTCTTATTTGCTACATCTTGCTCAAATTTTTCCTCACCAACTGCTAGACTCACATAAATTCTGTATTGATAACAATCTTGTTCAGGCTCTGCTTTAGTAGGACCACGACCTTCGGACACACCAGGATCAACCAAATCTTCAACATGCTCTCTTCCCCCCAACACATTACTCCGAACATGTGGACTATGATGTAGTAGAGCGCCAAAAGGTTTATCTCTGCTAGAATGATGTCTCTCTACTAGATGTGCCTAATTCCTCTAACTCATTTGATGTACCAATGTTAGTGTGTGAAGTTTGTAATCTATCAACAACATCCATTCTCAAGTTAGGAATTGTCCCAATAAACTCATTCATCAGGTGCAGGATAGGTCTACATGATTGCAGAGAGGTGTCTTGCCCCATCAAAGACATTTGTGGAGACGCTTGACCAAACTGTCCAAATAACTGAGTGGACACATTTGCGTCTACTAAGAGATCTCGAAAAGAGTGGGTTGGGTAAGAAGGGACATGTAAGGGCATCCTTGTTGATCTTTGTTCTTGACTACTAGTGATCTCGGGGATGATTCCTTAGAAACACCCTGACCATGTTGTGCACTCGAAGATGAAGTGTCAACCCATGTTCTCACATTTTACATTTGCTTCCAACATTGATGTTCAGACATTACTTTGAAGTATGTGGAATAACCTAGTGAAATTCAATAAACCAAAGAGAAATGAGGACGGATATACCAAACCCTTTAGCACATTTAAAGTCTATTCTTCATAATCTGGATTATACTTAATAAACCCTTGCAAAGTAAGACGACCAATAAAGACAATTACCCGGTGATCAATTCTTGGTCAGTAAGAATGAGAAGTCTTGGCTCACTGAATGAAGTCTGAAGCTGGTTAGTGAAAGTTCCAGGGGTGTGATATAAATTCCTGAAAAATATTCCTGAAAAATTCCTGAAAAATTCCTGAAAAATATTTTAGTTTAGAACTAAAATGTACATGAACAAATATAATGACAACATCACAAAAGCCTTGTCTAGATTGATTTCATGTTGTATAGGAAAGAAAAAACTAAAGAAATTCCACCTAAACTAATTCAAGAGCACGCATGCTATGTTTTAAAAAGCGGAAGCGAAAGTTGAACCGGACACCTTAGAATTTTTTGTCGGACCGTTAATAAAGCGGTTGAGCCGGTATGATGTCATAATTATATAAATATATATTTAATATTAAAATAAATCCACCAAATATCAAATACGAAGTTAAATTCACCACAAATATAACAAATATCAAATGTGAAATTCCACCAAATATCTTGCAAAACATTAAATGTAAAATCAAGTTCATCAAATGTCTTACAAATATTAAATATAAATTCAAGTTCATCAAATATCTTGCAAAACATCAAATGTAAAATAAGTTCATCAATGTTCAACACTGATAATAATATAAAAATATCTAGTCTGAAAGGACATCCAAATTAGCACCACTAAAACTTGATCACATGCTTCCAAATCCAAACCAGGGCCGTTCATTAGGGGGTGTTGTTGATAGAATTTGTTAATCGATGTTTGTTTATGTGGCTTTATATCATGTTAATCCTATCAAACAATAATCCAAGAATTTATGTTCTTGGATGTAAAATATGAGGAGGGAGAGTGGAGAGTTTAGAGAGAGAAATATTGCAAGAGTAGTAGTATTGATTTTCAGAATTGTGAGAATTGTGTGAATAGTACAAGAGAGGTCTTATTTATAGGTGTGCGAGTGTGAGACGGCACCTTACGAGCCTATGTGGCTTCCGGTGTTGACGAGGGTTCCTTGCCCTCGTCTTGGTCTCTCACACTGCTCCCTTTATCATGCCTCATCCTACTACTATGCCTTAGACTAGATGGGCCTCATTAAAAACCTCACCGTAAACCACCCTTGTGGATAAACCGGACGGAGGGAAAAAGAGCACACCATCGGGGTTCTATTCGACTAATAGGCGAGCTCGTCGGCGAGCTCGGAGATGAGCCTAGGTGGTTTGGGCGAGCTCCTGGGCGAGTTCTGGTGCCTTGTGTGGCCCACGGACGTTATGCGATGATGGAGCTCGGTGAGACCTTCCCAGGGGTAAGAGGCGAGCTCTGGGCAAGCTCCGCTTGTAGGTTACCTCCATGTGGGCGAGCTCCGCATCTTCAAGGATCCTGGTGGGTCCTGACGACCTGCTAAGCCTTGCGTAATTGCCCCATGTCGATAGTGTTAGTTCGCCATATCAACATTTGCCCCCCAGCTCGCATGCACTATGACCTTGTCGAATGTGCAAGCGAGCTGGAAAACTTAAAACATGGCGAACTACCTATGGATGATTGTTGGGTTGACAAGCGAACTCAACCCAGGTGGTTGCTTCTGGCCAACGTGGTGCGGGAATCCAGGGGTTATGCACGCCTTTTGAGACCTCGGTTCCCGCCCTCAATAATGTCATCTTTTGAATTTTTGCAGACAGGCCCTTGCATTTCGCGGATATTGCACCTCGCCCCGACGTCTATAAATAGGGTGAGGTGGATTCATTTCTTCACTTTCTGCATTTCGAATTCCAGAGCTTTCCCGGTGACCGATTTTTCTTGTGCTCGACGGATTTTCGAAGGCTCTCCAAGGTAGGATTCGATCTTCCCTCCCCTTCTCTTCAATCTTTTATTTGATTCTTCTGCTGGTTCGTCGACATTACGGTATTTCGGACCGTGGATTGCGCCGAGAACCTTTGAATCTCCCTGACCCTTGACTGTTGGATTTTGGACTACGGGACCTTTGAACTTTCTGAGACCATGTCGACACGCTCTTCAAGTAGAACCCTATCGGGCCGAAATCCTAACAAACGGCCAATGACTGAGGATGAGCCACCCCGGGTTTCATACGTGGAGATCGGCTCCAGCTCCGAGGCGACCTCGGTAGCTCGCCAGGTGTCCGGCGAGCCACGCAACGAACTGCCCAGCGAGCTACATCCCGACCCGGAGGAAGGAGCCTCCAGTTCTGTGTGCCGCGAGGTATGGGAGGAGGGTGGCGAGGTCGCCCAAGAGGAAAGAGTTGCTAGCGGCAATGAAGGGCCCGAGGAGATTGATGAGGGTGGTGTCGAGGTCGGCGAGGAGGGTGGCGACCTGGAAGAAGTTACTCTTGAATGGTTCCGCCGTATCGGTTTCCCGGAACCCCAGCTGGTAGAGTACCAGGTCCCCACCCAGGTGGTTCACCCGTTCGACTGGAATGAGTACATTGCCGAGTATGCGGCGAGCTTCCCCTGCCCGAATAGGGTACCTCGCCCAGACCTCGCCGACCTGGAAGAAGTTGCCCCCTCCGAGTTCAAAGCCGGCGAGGTGGTGAGCCTAATTGATGAATGCGACCTGCCAGTCATACGTAGGGAGTATCGCATCCCTCTGGACATCTTCATGTACGCTCCAATGAAGGATGAGCGGGCTGACACACCTCCTGAGGGGATGACCGCCCTGAATGTAGATGTTCTGAAGGCCGGGCTTTCGTTGCCATTGCATCCGATTATTGGCCAATATCTAGCTGACAATAATCTGGCCATCACCCAACTCACACCGAACGCGTGGAGCAACCTTATCGCCGCCCTGTCCGTTTTTGGGCTGGAGGGTTACGAGAACGCGACGACCTCGGCAGACTTGGGCGAGGTTTTCGCCGTGACCAAACGGACACAGGACGGCGCAGGATATTATTATCTGAAAGCACGTCCGGGGGAGAAATTTCTGGGGGACCTGCCCAATAAAATCCGTGATTGGAAGAAACAATTTTTCTTCATAGGAGGTGACTGGCGAGCCTCCAGCACGTATCATGGGCGGGGTGACCGTATCCCCACTCCCGAGGGATATGGGGAAGCCAGCAGTAGGTCGCTTATTTCGGTGTGCGTGGGTTGAATTAGATATACTAATTATAATTTCCTTTCCTTTTGCAGTTCCGAAGCGACACAAATCCAGCCGGGGCAGGCCTAAAGTGTCGGAGCAGTTCGACGTGGTGCGCGCCATTTGCTATTTGAGGAGCGAGAAGGATAGACAGGTCGCCCACCTGTGCGCGCACCATTGCCTGCGGCTCGCCGGGCTCCTCACACTGCCGCACCACCTTGACATCCAAGGCCCCGAGCTCCCAGGTCCAACTCTTTGCAGCTCGCCTATGGGGTAGCTCGCTCATTGTGCTGATACTTGTGATTTTTTGTGCAGGTGGTAGCTTTGTCGCTATCCCGATCGCCGAGGTCCCCGAGGCCTACCAAATTATGAAGGAGCGATTCGAGATGGGCCCACCTCGCCCCAACAGACTAGCCCCGCCGTCCGTTCGCGCTGGAGGCGAGCAAGAAGGCGGAGCTCGCCTCCAAAAGGGGCGAGGCAGGTGGGTCGGGAGCCCAGAAGGAGAAAGCTCCCGAAAAATCCAAGGCTTCGGAGGTCGCCAGGGCCGGCCGAGGTGTCGGGTGAGCTGTTGCCCCCTCTGAGCGGGGTCGAGGGAAGAAAGGACCCCAACGGGGTGATGGGTCCCGAGCTGGTGAGGAGAACATCCAGGCTCGTAAGAGGACTAGGTATACGGGCCTGGTCGACGAGGAGTCCGACCGGGCTGAGAGGACCTCGGCGAGGTCGGGGCAGGGGGGATCTGTTCAATCCACCACCCCGTTGGCGGCCACGCCCATACGAAGTTCGCCCCCCTCGCCTTCTCCATTCGGTGTGCAAACCACCGATGACACACTGCTTGGTTGGGATCCTGACCGAGCTCAGTAAGTAGCTCGCCCAATTGACTCCCTTTTGCCCGTCATTATTTTATTTTTCTAACATTTTCCATCTGTTTTGATCTCGCAGTTATGCCCCAATTACCTTCCCGAACCGCCACGAGGCCCTGCATGCCTTTGAGCGATCTCACTCTCTCACATCGATGTGGAATCTCCCTCCGGGCATAGCCCGGAATGCTGTGAGCGAGATGCCTAGGCACTGGACGACTCCACTGGTGGCGGGTGTCAATAGCTAAGATTTGAGAGAGAATCTTCTTCTCTCGACCCACTATGCGAGCAGGGTAGTGCTCGCCAACCAAAAGGCTCTTGAGCAGATTGACGAGCTGGAGGCGGGTCGTTCTGATAGGAACAAGCGAATGCTGGCATTGGCGGAGTCAGCCGACAAGGCGAAGCAACAGGCGCAGCTCACCGAGGAGAGGGCTGCGGCCTCGTTGGCCGCCGAGCAGAGCACCCTCCAGCAACTTGAGGCCGCCCAACGCCGGCTCGCCCGGCTCGAACAGGAGACTGAGGCGAGAATAAAAGTGAAGGAAGAAGAGTTCGCCGCCCAGCTCGCCCTGGAGGTCGACAGCCACCTGGTCACGAAGAAGGACCTCGCACTGCAGCGGGGCCTGGTGAAGAGCTCTAACGCCGAGTGCGAGAGGCAAAGGGCCGAATTGGAGGCGAAGGCTCTTGAGGTCGCTGAACTGCGCAGCAGTGCTGTCTCTTCGGCCGATTTGGTAGCTGCGAAAGCCGAGGCCTCGGATCAGGGTTTCGTGCAATGTTATGCCGAGGTCCTAAGGGCCCTCTGGTGGGCACGAGCTCACCTTGATGACGAGGTGAAGGCCATAGTGGGCGAGTTCAAGGAGTGCTTGGATAGGGTCCCCTTCCCCGATGATGCCGAGCTGGATATTGGCGACCTCCCCGCACTTGGAATTCCACTGGATTTTGTTCCGGCTAGGTTCAAGATCATCAATACTATCTCAGTGCCGGAACTGAATCTGGGTGAACCAGAGGTCGCCGACCAAGAGGAGCAGACTCCGCCCACTGCGGAGCAACTTCAAGAGGCATGTGGGGATGCCATGCTAAATTTAGGCGAGTTCGATGCCAGCGGGCTGACTGGTAATATCACCTCAGAGGCCGAACTCACCCTTCCCGATGCCCAGGTCGCCCCTGTCCCTGCTGATGCCCCCGAGACTTAGGCTTTTTACTGCTTTCTTAGATTAGCTTTTTATTTCCCAAGTTGTAGTAGGTCGCCAGGCTCCGTAGCTCTCCTAGAAGGAGCTCTATTTTTGTAGTTTTCACTTTTTTGTTCAAGTAGACTTAGCTCGCCGGGCACGTGCAACTCGCCCAGAAGGGGCTTTTTGTAGTTCAAAGATGGCTAGCTGGTAGGCCTTTGTGGCCAGCACTGCTACTCATACTTAGGATTTTTTCAAGTATATTTTGGACTTGAAAATTTCTTAAGTATCTTTTGAATATAAGTCGAGCATTTTTTGTCTAACTCTTTTTATTTACGTCTTTGCGCCTTTACGTTGTAATTTCTTAAATAGCTCGTTCTTGTTTATTTTTCTGGTACATAATTGTTCGTCTTATTCTACTTCGAGAAGCGAATCGTTCGTTTTACGTCACTTTCGACTACGAATTGTACCTCTGTTTTAAGAGTGTGTATTCTTCGTCTTATGCCACTTAGGGCCGCGAATCGTTCGTCTTAGGCCACTTAGGGCAGCGAACTGCACTTCGATTGATTCACGTTGGGCCATTGGGTTTCATGAACCTTGCCTTAGACGTTTTTGTCTTTTTCGCGAATTTTTCTAACTTATGGCAGTAGGTGCTTAGCAACCCTTTAAGAAGGGTACCTTCGCGACCTTGGGCACTTTAGCCTTTGCCTTCGAGCTATTTAATTACAACGTTTGGGACCTTGGTCCTTGCACATTGCGGACTTTTGAGCATGTGGGCGAGCTGGGCTTGGCGAGCTAGCGTAATGGGCGACCTGGTGCAGTTCGCCTGATCGGAGGGCTGCACAGGTCCAAACACTTGGGAATTTTTCTGAATTTTTTTTATTTTTTTTATTGCAACGTAATTTACATCGGTTGCCATCTATATTTCTGATGTAAACCTTCGACTAGTCTATTACAGGTATTACAGGATTCTAGTCTATTGGTAGGACTTCTTTAGGTGTGCCAAGCTCCAGGTGTATGATGAAGCTTTGCCCTCTGCGTCTTCTAGATCATAGGTACCGTTTGGCCAAGCTGCAGTGACTCGGAATGGTCCTTTCCAATTTGAACCGAATACACCTGGTGGGGCCATTAACTTCTTTTTCAACACCAGGTCGCCGACCTTGAACTTTCGGTCTTGGACCTGAGAGTTGTAATATTTTTCCGCTCTGCGCTTGTAGGTGGCGTTTTTCATTCTGATGAAGCTCTGGTCTCTTCGATCAGATCTTTCTCTACTGCCAAGGCTTCATCATTCTTTTCTTCATCATACCCCACCACTTTCCAAGTCTTGTTCTGGATCTCTACCGGTACCACGGCTTCAGTCCCGAAGGCTAGGGCAAACGGGGTCTCCCCGGTACTGGCCCTATAGGAAGTTCTGTAAGACCATAGGACCTCTGGGAGTTCGTCTGCCCAGCTTCCTTTCTTTTCCTCGAGGCGGAGCTTTAATATGTGTTTCAAGATCTTGTTTACCGCCTCGACTTGGCCATTCGACTGGGGGTGATACGGAGTTGAGTAGTGCTTCTTGATGTTCCATGAACTGCAGAAGTCCCTCAACTTCTGTCCGTCGAACTGCCTTCCATTATCAGTGATGACCGACTGCGGGAGTCCAAACCTGCAGATCAGGTTTTTCCAAATGAAACCGATCATCCTTTCCTGGGTTATGGTTGTGAGAGCTTCGGCCTCAGCCCACTTAGTGTAGTAGTCCACTGCTACAACAGCGAACTTTACACCGCCTCTACTAGGTGGAAATGGGCCGATCAAGTCGATACCCCATTTCGCAAAAGGCCATGGGCTGAAAACCGACTTAAGCTGGTTGGCTGGGGAGTGGATGTTAGGTGCGAAAAGTTGGCACTTTCGGCACCTTCGAGCGAAGCTGATGGCATCTTTGCGAAGAGTGGGCCAGTAGTAGCCCTGTCTGATCGTTTTATATGCCAATGCTTGCCCCCCAGCGTGGCTCCCACAAATCCCTTCGTGAATTTCTTCTAACACTTCGGACCCCTGCTTCTTAGTTAGGCATTTGAGTAGGGGTAGAGAGAATCCACGTTTATAGAGTTGGCCATCCAGCAGCGTATACCTGGCAGCTTGCTTTACTAACCGGCTAGCTTCCCAGGTGTCTACGGGGGTTGTTCCATCAGTTAAGTATTTTCGGATTGGGGTGCACCAATCTTCACTATCCTCCTGCCCCCCACTCGAGGTTTGATTTACTTTGTAGTCGAACGTCGGGGGGTTTTTCAGTGTGGTGATCACAACCTCCGTGAATTCGGCTTCACCGTTGCTAGTAGCTAGCCGGGCTAGAGCATCTGCTTGTGTGTTTTCTAGCCGCGGTATTTGATTGATGTAAACTTGTGTAAACATCGAGATCAGATGCGCGGCTATCTTCTGGTAGGTCATCATCTGCTGATCTTTTGCTTCAAATTCCCCCCGGACTTGGGATATTATTAGCTGGGAATCTCCGAAAACTTGAAGATTGGTTGCCCCTACAGCTAATGATAGCCTAAGTCCTGCTATTAACGCTTCGTATTCTGCCTCGTTGTTGGTTGCTCGAAAGTCGAACCGAATTGCGGAGGTGAAGACTTGTCTGTCGGGGCTGATCAGGACTACGCCGGCGCCTACTGCTATGCTAGTTGATGATCCGTCCACGTAGAGATGCCACGGAGCTATACGCCCCCTCGTCGGATCTTGTGGGAAAGTTAGCTCGACGATGAAGTCGGTCAGTGCTTGTCCCTTGATCGCTGTTCGGGGTGCGTAGGTTATATCGTATTGGCTGATCTCCAGTGACCATTTTAGCAGGCGTCCGGCAGTGTCCGGGCGCTGTAGTATTTGACGCAGTGGGAACGTTGTCAGCACCTCCACCGGATGGTCAAAGAAGTAAGGCCTCAATTTTCTAACACTCATCACCAGTGCATAAGCCAGCTTCTCTGTTGGGGTGTACCGCAGCTCAGCTTTATGTAAGACTTGGCTCACGTAGTACACTGGGAGATGTGTTTTCGCCTCTTCTCGGACCAGGACGGAGCTGATGGCCACCTCCGACGTGGCTAGGTACAGATACAGCTTTTCTCCAGGTATTGGCTTTGACAGAATCTGTGTGTCCGCCAGGTATGTTTTGATATCTTCGAAGGCTCGTTGGCATTCACTTGTCCAGACGAAGTGGTTTTTGAGGTGGAGCTCGTTGGCTTTGGCCGCCTCTTTGTACCTCCGTGTGTTTTCTTTAATTGCCTCGAAAAATGGACGATTTCTATCACCGGACCTGGAGATGAATCTGTTAAGGGCCGCCATGCACCCCGTTAGTCTTTGAATTTTTTGGATGGAGTCGGGTATCCCCATCTCAATTATGCATTGGACTTGTGTCGGGTTGACCTCGATTCCCCGCTGGCTAACTAGGTGCCCCAGGAACTTCCCAGAGTGTACGCCGAAGCTGGTCTTTTTGGGGTTCAACTTCATGTTGTAGTGGCGCAGTATGTCGAAGGTTTGTTTCAGGTGGTCCAGGTGGTCCTCCTTTCTCAAACTCTTGACAACTATGTCGTCCACGTACACCTCCATGGATTCGCCGATGTGTTGGTCAAACATTTTGTTCACCAATCTTTGGTAGGTAGCTCCGGCGTTGATGAGTCCGAACGGCATTCTTTCCCAGCAGTACATGTTCTTGTTGGTGTAGAACGTCGTGTGTTCCTGGTCTTCCGGGTGCAGAGCTATCTGATGATAGCCTGCAAAAGCGTCCATGAATGTCATCATTTCATGGCCTGCAGTGCTGTCCACCAGCTGGTCAATATGAGGTAGTGGGAAGTTGTCCTTCGGGCATGCTTTATTCAGGTCCGTGAAATCAATGCAGAGTCGCCATGTCCCGTTGTGTTTCTTCACCAGGACGGGGTTCGCGACCCACTGCGGACACAAAGCCTCCTTGATGAGCTTGTTGTCTAACAACTTTTCCACCTCAACTGTTAGAGTTGCTTACTTGTCTGGTCCATATTTTCTTCGCTTTTGGCGTACGGGTCTCTTCGTCGGATCTATGTTAAGTCTGTGGCAAGCATATTCTAACGGGATCCCCGTCATGTCTTCATGGGACCAGGCAAATACGTCCAGGTTGGACATCAAGAACAGCTCCATCCTCGACCGGTACGGTTCAGGTAACTCAGAACCGATGAAAAGTTCTAAGTCCCTTTCCGGGTCCACCGGGAGTGCTGTCAACTCCTCCATGGGGGTTGCTTTTCTCTTCTGACATTTCCACCTCGGGTCGTTGATGAGCTCATCCCACTCCTCATGTGACATCCGTGCAGGCTTGTGGCCTATGCGCGGTTCGAGGTCTTCGGGTTGGCTTTCAGCTTGGGCGAGCTCATCGGCTGTGAACTCTTCCGGTGGTCTGTCAGCTTGGGGTGGCATGGTGACTCGAGGGATTGGGTCAACGTCCATGGGCATTGGTTCTTGACCTCCCGCAGGTCCTCCACCTGGGGCCTCATCGACTACCTCCATGGGAGTAGGTTGTTGTCCCTGCGCAGCTACCGATCCCTGCGCAGGTTTCAACAGTCGGGTTTCTTCCACGTCCTCCATTGGTGTCGATTGTGTGTTCTGCACAGGTCCAACACCTTGGTTAATTTGTACGTCCTCTTTGAGGATGTGGACTTGCGTAACGGACTTCTTGACCCGGCCATCTTTGATTTGGAGTAAACACTCTCGGGCCTTTTTCTGGTCACCTTTTATAGTTCCGGCACCCTTCGGAGTTGGAAATTTTAAACAGTAGTAGTAGGTCGAACACGCCGCTTTGAATTCATTAATAAAAGGGCGGCCAAGGAACCCGTTGTAGGAGGACTGCTGGTCGACAACTAGGAAATCTATGAGCCTAGTCAGTCTCCTTGCGGGATCCTCAGCCGATACAAGTTGGACGCTCAACCTAACACTACCTAGGGGGACGGTTACAGCCTCACCGAACCCCACTATTCTAGCATTGCTAGGTTCCAGGTACGACCCAAAATCACCCAAGGCATCCAGGGTGGATTTGAAGAGGATGTTGGTGAATGCGCCGGTGTCCACAAGCAGCCTGTGAACTCGAACGTTCATGATGTCGGCGGTTATCACCAACGAGTCGTTGTGGGGCATCAGTACCCCCTCCAGGTCCGCAGAAGAAAATGTTAGCTCGTCAGCGAGCTGCGAGGCGGACCTGGGGCCGGAGCTGCCTTCCTGGACTTGATTTATGGCCCGGATCTCGGCCTTCCTCTTTCTCTTAGATATGGAGAATCCCCCGTCCCGGAGGCCTCCTGCAGCTCCGATCTCCTCCTCAAGAACCAAGAGTTCCCGAGTCGGCTCCATATTTTGTTGAGGTTGGGGAGGTGCCCTCCGTCTGTGTTGTGGACCAGGTTGGTCCGCCTCCTCCTCTTCATCATCGGAGGTAGCCCTCCTCTCGAACCTTGGTCTCTTAGCTGGGGCCTTTTTCACGAACTCGGCCAATTTCCCCTCCTCGTAAAATTTCCAGAGTTGCTTGAGGAGATCGCGGCACTCGCTGGTGAAGTGGCCGATGGCCTGATGGTAGGCACAGAATTTGTTGGGGTTGAGCTTCGTGCGGTCCTGGCAGATCCGCCTTGGCTACTCCAGCATGGCCTTACTTTGGACGGCAGTGAAGACGTGGTCGACGGAGACAGCGAGGACCTGGTTGAGCTTTTCTTTGAACTCGTCTCCCTCGCCGAAGGCCTTTAAGTTCCGGGGGGCTTTGTAGGTGCCCCCAGACTTCTTCCCGTAGGGCTTCTTTTCCTCGTGGGCACCAACTTCTTTCAGTAGTGCCTCCTGCATAGCCACATACACCCCCGCCTTGTGGCGGAATTCGCTATAAGTGTTGGGACATGCGAGGTGCATTTCCTTCCAGAGGTCGGTGCCCCTCCTGAGTCCGCCCATCGCTGCGACGACCTTGGTGTCGTCGCTAACCGGCTCGCCTTCCAGCAGAATCTTGTCGAACCTTTCCAGGTACTGCTGGTCGGTTTCATTCTCGCCTTGATGAATGTTGGCGAGTCGGTGCTTCTGGGTAAGGTAAGATCCAAACCCAGAGAAGTGGGCCAGGAACTCCCGCGAGAGTTGGCCAAATGAGCAGATTGACCCCGAGGCGAGTGAAGAGAACCAACGGTGAGCTCGGTCCCCTAGGGTCAGCGAGAAGTTTCGGCACTGGGTGGAGTCGGTGGCACCGACCGAAATCATGAAATCCACATACTTGGCCAGGTGGACCTTCGGGTCGGATTCGCCCTCATACGCGGACATCACCGGGAATTGGATTTTCTTCTGGACCGGTGCGCGGAGGATGGCAGGTGCCAATGGAGAGGTGGGGAGAGTCGTGGCGTCAGGTCCGCCAGACTTGGCTGCTACCTGTGCTTGCAGCACTTCAACGGCCTTTTTCAGTGAGGCCAGCTCGTCATCCCGGGTCACCTCCGGCGGAGGATGCTCAAAGGTCGTGCATCTCGCGGACGCACGTCCCCGAGGTGCCTCACTCTGGGGTGACCTCACAGTGGCGGGCTGGAATTGGCGTCCGCCGTGGGGGCCTAGCCGGTCAGTGGCGGGCCTCCTTAGCCTTTCGTGGGCTGACCTGCTCAAGCATTTATACACCGGACCTTCTCTTAAGGCATATGCCTTTCTCTACTCGATTCTTGAAGAAATCAGAACTGTTTCTTCTGTGAGGGTGGTTGGGGGGTAAAAATTATCGATGATAATCAAACCAGAAAGGCTTGTGTCCATTTCAAAGTTGGAATGACTTGGTTTTTTCCATGTAATGGGGACACGACAATCGTCCATGTGTGCTCCAACCCGACAACATTCCATAAGCAAAAAAGTCACTAATTATTCATAAAACTGCCGCTCGCATTATGAAATTTTGTTTCTTGAAGCTGCAACAAGTCACTGCTCCTTCTCTCCATAACATGTTCAATTCATCGATCAATGGCCGAAGCATTACATCTATATTCAGCCCTGGACATTTTGGGCCAGATATAATGAGACTAAAAAAAATGTGTTCTTGAGTCATGCATAAATCTTGTGGCAAGTTGTACGGAGTAACGAATACTAGCCAACATGAATATGGTTTTGTAAATGGACCATGTGGGTTGAAACCATCAGTGCATACTCCTAATCGTACATTACAAGGCTCTACAACAAATGCAGGATGAGTTTGGTCAAATTTCTTCCAAGCTTCACCACCGGCAGGATGAATAATATTTTTCGAATTCCCCGAACACTTCGTATGCCAAGTCATGTGCTTTGCTATCTTCTGTGACATGTATAACCATTGTAGATGTGGGGTGATAGGAAAATACCATAGTTTCTTCCTTGCAATGTCTTTACCAAGTGGATTACTCTTTTCTTTGTGCCTTGATTCCTCACAAATTGGAAAAAAACATGAGATGACTATTGTCCTTGTAGTACAAGAAGCAATTGTTTAACAAACATCAAATGTAACATGTTCGAGCCCAAGTTTCATCATCAGCTTCTTCACATCATTATAATTATCCAGAAACTTTTGTTTTCTGCAGTCGAGGCAGCTTTTTTGCAACACTTGATGAAATTGTTCATGCCTGCAATTGATACATTATGTTGCACTTTGTAGCTTAAAAACTCTGAAACTCATTGTAATAACGTCTGATCATTGCCTTCATAAATAGGACAATCTGTTGCACTCATTAAGTTGAAAAATACTTTTGTTTGACTATTCGGCTGTTCTGATTATCCACTAGCTTCATGCTCACGAAATTGAGGGAATGCATCAAAGACTATATCTCTGTGTGAAAGAATGTTTGCTTCCACTACTGGCTCGGTGTTGCTAGAAGACTGACCCACATCATGATGTGAATAAACATTATCAAACATCTCACCATGACATATCCAAGTGTTGTATTTCTTCACAAACTCACATTTGCACAAATGAATTCGAACAGTGTGATAATCAAGATATCATAAATTTTGACAATCCTTACATGGACATCTAATCAATCCTCCGCTATGATCATCATGATTTATGAAAGCGAAATTCAAAAATTCATCTACTCCATCAGCAAATTCTTGACGTAGTAAACCATTTTCTTCTAAGAGATTGTACATCAAACTCATATACATGTTCATATTTCTGTAGTGTAAAAGAAAGATTATGCATAAGTGTTTTTTATTGAAAATATTTTCAAATACTTAAACCATAAATACATTAGAGATATAATATGGTTACTGCATAAAAAAATGGATCAAAAAATATCATCATTCTATCTAAGTACTCTTTAAAATAATGAAAGTTGAGAAGAAAAAACACACCAAGAAAAATAATAATAATATTATCAAACACCAAATATACATTATGCAATCAACATACACAAAAAAATAGAAAAACAAATTAAAGCAGAGTACATAATATACATTAAAAAAATTAAGACATACCTTAATATTGAAGAGGTCTCAATCTTCAAGTCTTCGTAGCACAAATAATGAACAAACAGCCAGAAGAAAGAAAAATATGTTTAAAGAGGAACTCATTCCATCAGTGTCTTAATTGTGTTCTACTTGTTGTAGAACAATTAATTTAGAAAACAATAGCAAGAGATGTTCCTTGCAAAACTAATAAATATTATGATATATCTTTTTGTATTAATGCAAAATAATTGGCGGTCCATCCAACTTTCTTGGCGGGAATTCAATTTTTTTCATATTACTTTTAGAAAGAGATACATCTTGCTACATCAATATAAAGTTGGGCATTGTCCTTGCTTCTTGGCGAATAATTAATGTTCTCACAAGCAATTGCAATGGGCGCCCCCTTGCATTTATTCTTCTTTATTATATTTACTTTTCCTGAAAATAATGGTAAGGGGTGTCGCTTGCAATTGTTTTTAAGAACTATTGACAAGAAACATCCTTGCAAAAAGTTGCTATATCAATGTAAATATGGGCGCGTAACCAAATTTCGTATTTTTAAGGCGGGAGAATTGATTTTTTTTAGCAAACAACAACAAGGGACGCCCCTTACAAAAATAATTATATCTAATTTTGGGGTAAATATGCAAGAGCAGACCCTTGGTATTAATTGTTAATATCTCCATACAAAGAACTTTCAGCTCTCAACTCCCAACTCTCAACGCCTCACTTTATTTTTTCTTAGGTTACTCATTCCTATCCAACCTCAAGAACATTAATTCTTCAAACTTTTCCCTTTAATAAGTAAATATGAATCTTTCCTCCATTAATATGTGTATTCTCCAAATGAAGGTTATTTACATTTAATTCGTTATACGCTAATATAGTTATATTCTTTTTCCTAATTTCAGATTTGATTACAGATATGGTAGATGAGTTTCAAAGTGTAAGTATTGTAATTTTTCTGATACATCTATTTGAATATATTTTTCTTTATTTATCTTATGTTTGAACATTTATTTCTTCATTTGAAATTTTTTATTTTAAATGTCATCACCTCTCTTCTTTTTTCCATGATTTACTCCATTATTTTCTTTCTCTTCTCTTATATATTTTTATGTTTTTTTATGACATGTAATATTTTTTCATGTTTTTTGCAGGACCCTAAAAATTACATTCGGAAGAAATTTCATTTTAAATATATCTTTTCTTCTATTTAGTCTCTCTTTTTACTTTTTCTATAAATTTAAGTGTTATTGTTTATAATTGATATTAGTGTTGTTCTATTGAGTCTTTACAATTTTTACTTATGGCCTAATTAGTTTGCTTGGTTATATTTTTATGGTTAAGTATTGGTACTTTAAACTACGACTTTATTAATTTTTTTTATATGCACGTTATTAACAAATTTAAAAATAGTAGAACATTTTCGTAACTAAATATTTTTATAACATAATGATATAAAAATAATCTTAATACCTAATGTATTATGTGTACGATCTATTGTCTTTTCTATAATTAATTTTTTTTTATAAAAGTAATAACTAAAGGCAAGGGTCAATCCTTGCTAAAGATAAATAAATTTGTAAAATCCAACAGCTAGGAAAGGACACAACAAAAGATAACAATAGCAAGGGTGAACTCTTGCTTATGTATTATTACCAAGGATAACAATAGCAAGGGTCACTCTGTGCTTATGAATAATGATAGTACCGGATATATAACAATAGCAAAGGTCATCTCTTACTTTATATTTAACAACATGAACAGCTGGCCCTGACAAAAAGGCGCGTGGGTTTCCAATAAACTTTGGAAAGTTTAGCAACAATCTAAAATAGTAAGAGTTGTCCCTTGCTATATATTCAATCATAGCAAGGGCAATCAACGCCCCTTGCTAATGTTTTATTAGCAAGACCACTTATACCAAAAAACCAATTACAAGGGATAGCCCTTGCTAATTATAATAGCAAAAGGGTCAAACTCATTTACCAAATAGATTCGTCTCTTGCCATTACTCTCAGTTTTTGTAGTGATATGTGAAGTCGAATTGACAAGAGAGCTACTTTACTTTGAATAGGTGCGTGAATCGAAAAAAATCATCTTAAAGTTGATATTTAAGATAATTGGGGGTACAAAGAGAATTCAGATATATCGGGTGAGTAGTCGCCTTCGTCGAAGCTTCAAATTTGTTCAAAAAATTAAGGCTCCATTTGAATGGATGGATTTGAAAATGAATGGATTTTCTAAAAAAAAAACATGTAAGAAAGCATATATTTCAAGTTAAGAATTATAAAGAGATGAGAGAAAAGGGAAAAAGTAAGGAGAGGTAGAGATGGAGGATTTCAAATGACATGGTTTTAAAAAGAATTTAGTATTCCTCCATTTTAAACATAACTCAAATCTAAGTATTTGTAAATTAATGAAGAGAACAATTATTTTTGTGTGAAATCCACCCATCCAAATGGATCCTAAGAGTGGTGTTCGGCATATTTGTTTTAATTTTTTACCTTTGAGAAAATAGCTTCTTAGAAGGCTTATTATGTGGGGGGAATCTTGTATTGAGAGTCACCATGAAATTTATTCTGCTTTTATATATATATATATATATGGTAAATTAAGTGTAGGTCTGTAGAATTTTATTAATCAATTGATAATGTGAGTGAGTCTCGTTCCACAGAATCTGGTATTTGCTAACTGTTCTTAGTTTTATGAGAAAGAGAGAAATAACAAGTTATGGATGTTTAGTGTCAAGTTATATTAACATGAATTAAGAAAAAATGTAAGGGATTATTATTTGCTATTATTTGCAAAAAAAATGCCATATATAGACCATTCCTAATTCAACTTAATATAGATATGCAGGTTTATTCTAAGATCCGATTGCATTCTAGTAGTGTTGCGTGAGGATTTTGAAAACTATGTTTTTTATTCTTTCTAGATAATATGAGGGTGGATGAAGGTGAAACTATATATGGAGTTGAGGTGGAGTAGGACTTTGAGAGATAGAGACAAGGATATAACAAATACTAAGTGGACTCCCTCACCAAATGACATGTATACAACCGTAGAGGCATACAAGAGAAATACGATGATTGATGAGCCGAGGAGTGCGGAGGACTAGGCTTGCTCGAGAATTTGGAAGAGTTGTGCACCAAGGAAGGCACAAACAATAGTTTGGAAAGTTCTTAAAATGAAGCTACCTACAAGATCGAACTTAAAGGTACGTGGATTAATGCTTCCAAATGGTGTTGACCAATGCGGGATTTGTGCCAAAGAAGAAGAAACTATTCAACGTCTCTTCTTTTCATGAGAGTTTGCAAGACAAATATGGAACAAGTGTTATATTTGGTTGAATTTGCAAATGGTTCCTCGTCACATTCCGATATATCATCTTCTTGAACATGGGGATTTGTTTGGTCTAAATAGAAAAAACAGGGCATTTTTAACCTTGTGGACAACGATCGTTTGGTTATTTGGAAAATAAGAAATGAGGTTGTCTTTAATGGTTTGGCGCCGAATGTGAATAGAGTTTTCTCATATGTCAAATCGAGTGTTTGAGCGTGGATTGGAGCAAAAGAAGAGAGTTTTAACATATATTCTTTTTTGGAATGGTGTAAAAAACCGAGAGAGTGTTGCTTAGCATTGTAGGTGTTTGATTTATTTTGTCAACCGATTTTATTGTAAGGGATGGAGTACCCTTGTTCTCCAATTCATTATAATAAAATTGATTCTTTTTACTGTTGAAAAAAGAAAAAGCATTATCTTGGATAAATGTGCTAGCATTTAATCATGTGATTATGGAGATGGATGTAAAGTTAGTTTTTGATGCTATTAAAATTTCAGGGGAGGACAATATATATTGTGTTCGGAAATATACTCAAATTGTAAGATGTTACTTAAATTGTTTTCCGAATTTTGGGTTACTCCGTCCCTTGAGATGGCAATATTGTAGCTCATCTTATTGCTATGAGAGTTACAAAAAAAATTTAGGGGTGTTAGGTATAATTGTAAGGAATGGAAAGGGTATTGAATAAAAGTAATAGTTTTCAAATAGCTGAACTATGATAAATTCCTTAGTTTTGTAAAATTAAAGTTATAATAGAGTCATTTCAAACACACACTATGACTTTGATTGTCATTACTCACCTTCAAAAGTTATCATCAAACACCATATTGTTGGATTGAATCTCCCTTATTTGTGGATGGTCTTCTTAATATTTTTTAATTAATTTCTCAACTTCTCATAAAAAGAAAAGGATAATAATAATAATAATAATAATAATAATAATAATAATAATAATAAT
>JAPKLY010000042.1:242724-361845 GCA_026898435.1 Prunella vulgaris
TTATTATTATTATTATTATTATTATTATTATTATTATTATTATTATTGTATCTCTTATGCAATCATTTATGCGAGGGAGTATTATAACTTTTGTGAAAGTAGCCACCGTTTAAAGTTCGATAAATAGTGTATTTACATATATAATTCATGTAGCAGAATATGTCTCTTTAATGAATTTGGGGTCACATTATTGTTTGCAAAAGTAATATTAATTGTTTAGCATAATATATATTATTCTTTTAAGATTAGCCACGGTTTAATGTTAGATAACAAGTACCTTCAAAGAATCAGGTTCAGCTAAACTTTAATACCGAAGTAATATTAATTGTTTATATTTTAAAAATATTTAATTTTATGTTTTTATTCTTATCAAAAATTAAATCACTAGATTATATATGATATTTCATACATCAAAAAATATGTTTATCAAATAGGATTTTTCAACAGTCACGTTGTGTTCGTCTTACCTATAACATCAAACAATAAATAAAAAGTTAACATGTCATCTAATACGGTCTTATTTCGGATTATATTAAAATAATTATTTAAAAAGTTCAAATTACTGAAGTGTTCTTAGTATTTCTTTTAAATACAAATTTACAAACTTAATATTTATCTTTATAAACATGTTTTATACTCCCTCCGTCCCAGAGCAATTAAGAAGAAAATATAATAAAGTAAAAAAAAGTAGTTTTTTTAGGGTTAATTTGGTAAAATTTTATGTAAAAAGTGAAGAACTTAGTTGGATTGAGTGTAATGTGGACCAAAAAAGTGAAAAAGTAATGGCATTTTGTGTAAATATATAGATATTGTGAAGGTGGAGTTTATAAAATGGTTTCTTTTTTGGGAGACAATTCAAAATACCCATTTTCTAACTTCACAAAATTTATTTTACCCATTTCAAATATAAACATATTTTTCTATCCATTTTCAATTTCAAACAATCTTTTTTACCCATATGACCCACAAACATCATTATCTAGTTATTCCACCACACTTCACCCTACCCCACCTCCACCCCACCCTATTTGATATTTATATAATTTAATATTTTAAAACATACAATTTTAATAAATTAACTAATTATAATATTTTTATCATATATATGTGATTATTTGAATTCTTTATTTAGACTATTTTAATATATAATGCATATTAATAAATATTATAATATAAAAATTAAATTTTAATACAAATTAAAGAATATTATAGTTTATAAAAGTATATAAAGGTATTTAATTTGTGATATTTGAAAATATATTTATTAAAATTTAATTAACACGAGAGCATTTTCCACATCAAATTAAATTTAAAATTTTAATATTCTACCAAATTGTCTTTATAAAAATTTAATTATAAACTTTAATTTTTATTAATAGCAAATCAGTGATTAATCAATAAAAAAAATGTATGCAAAAATACTAATTAAAAAATCCACTCTAATATTTAAAATATAAACTCTCTCTCTCATTATATTTATTTACCTATTAAATAGTTTATAAAAATCTAACCTACCCCCTATATGAGGGTAGTGTAGTTATGAGAATAAGGAGGGACCCAATTCAAAGTTATTAACTCTTTTATACTCATTTTATGAGGGTATATAGGTTTTTTATGATGAATTGGGTAAAAAATAATCAAATCCTCTAAATGACAAACCAAAACCACATTAATGATTTTCCACTCCCTCTTAATATAATATTATTAATTTGGAACAATTAAGTAATGTATTTATTTTTTCACTAGGAGGCATGCAAGAGATTCAATAGCAGATTATGTCTCCATCTTTAGATCATTTAGATCTAATTGCATATGAAGAAGACGATCGAGATTCTTCTAACGTATGTCGGGATATATATACTTTTTGGAATAACTAATTTACTTTTTTTAATCATATTAAAAGGTGTTAAATTAAATTAAAAATAAAATTACTCCCTCTATCCACAAAAAATAGATTTGTATATGGGATTTAAAAAAAAAAAGACATTGTTAATAAAAAATATGAATATCATAATTAAATCAAGTATAAAATAAATTATTTTAAAAATATTGTGTAAGGTTTAATAACAAATTATGTAAATAAATTTATGTTTGTTGGAGATCTTTTCTAATAAGATGATTACACTAACATTCGCTGGAATTGCTATTGAAAATAAGGATGAATATGATCTTGATATAATGAGAATATAGGAGAATAGAAAGAGAATTTTTTTATAATATAATGTAATTTCTAAAAGCTAAATCCTTTATTTGTGTACAAAATGGTCTATTTATAAGTTTATATATGGTGGGGGTACAGATATAATTAGTCTAACTTTACTAAATACACCCTGATATGGGTCTTGTTCGCTTACTCGGTCTCGTGAGCAATAGTGCGAGCAGCTTTGACTTGTCTTTGGCTGTGATTCCCTTCATATAGCGAGGAGCTAAAGGCTTTTATTATCAGTGCTTTGTGGGTCTAGTTTGGAGGTCGCAAGCAGTTCTTTTTGGGATTGTATCTTAAGATGTTCGTGCTCTTCCTATGTCTTCCCAGCATCTTTGACTTTGACATTTCGAATACTATCCTGCTCGTGCTAATCTTCTTCCAGCTCGCGCCCTTAATCTTTTGATTTACTCTTGATCTTGTTTCTTATCATTAAATTGTTCGCCTATCAACAATTAATTAATGTTAGGAATGTTTAAATAAAGTAATTATTTTCACATTAGGAAATAAGTTTATTTTTCATCTGTCGGACTAATAAACAAATGTGGACCATTTTTACAGATATAGCAAAAATATATGCAATTTTACAATTAAATATTTTGTTTTAATTTAAATTAAAAGGATAATTTCATCATTCACTAATCAAAATTATTGGTAAGCGTTGTTCTATGTTTGCATATACCATCGTACAAACATGTTGAATGATACTTTGGATGATCATGTTCAAACTAATGGTGGATTAAATCTAAGTGTACTTTTGAAAAATATTGGTTTTTTCCACTTAAAACAACCGATATTACCTAAAATATATTGAATTGCACGATGCACGTTATTTTTCACAGCCGATATTACCTAAAAATATACTCCCTCCGTCCCAGGGGTAATTGCACCCCTGGGATGACACACGGTTTAAGGAAAATGTATTTTTTAAATAAAGTAGTGGTGTATGGGTAAATGTGTGGAAAGTTCTGTGAGTGTGCACGTAAATCGATGTTTCCCTTTTAAGTAGTGTGCAAATTGATTTGGGACAATCCAAAATGGAAAGTGTGCAAATTGGTTTGGGACGGAGGGAGTATTGAATTGCACGATAGCACATTATACGTAAAAGATTTTGTGTTTACAATTATTTCTTGAATTGGTCAGAGAATCTATTACATATATCCGGCCAATGTGAATACATGAGTAAGATGATTACAAAAGAAGTAGTTTTTTGTATCATAATAATATAGAGAATATATATATATATATATATATATGTTGTTGAAGCAACACCTGCAGATTCTAGCTAGGTTGAGTTTGACAGAGATAAGAATCTTTAGCAGAAGCAGCAGCAACATAAAGTGGAATAATATTTACGTTTCCACTTAGATAGATTGTGAGCTGACCTTATGAATGAATGATCTGTGAAGCATAAATATGGTAAAGAGCTTTGTATTTTTGCTGATGTAGAAACACACTATCTGGCAGTCTTTCCCTTACACACGGTTCCCTGGTCAAAAAGCTTGTTATTCCTGTAACAAGATGCTATTCTATTTTTCATCTAAGCAATGATTGTAGTAACTACACACATATATACATACATAAATTGTTCGATGTTAATTTTAATTGTGAGGGAAATAATACACTTTTTAAATGTTTTGGAATTTTAGATATAAAGGAATTATATCATTAGTATGTTACACAAAATTTGAATTCCGTTACATAAACAATAACTTTATTCATATTGAATTATCAATTTATTGGATCTTCTTTGAAAAAGAGAAAATCGAGTTTCATCAGCATTTATCAATATTAGGGGTGTCATACCGTATCATACCGTATATCGATACCATACCGAAGATTTCGGTATACCAAAATGTCAGTATACCAAAAATGCATACCGCATACGGTACCGAAAATTTCGGTATACCGTACCGTATCGATATTTCGATATACCGATCTATACTGAAATACTGGTCCATACCGAAATACCGACTATGTCGGTATACTGATCATACCGGTATATACCGTCATACCGGTCCATACCGAAATAATTGAAGTATAATTTAATTTAAATAAAAATACATTTAATATTAAATTATCAAAATGGTATATACCGGTATACCGAAATACTGAAATATTTTCAGTATAAGTCGGTATATTGGAAATAATCGGTATACTGAAAAATTTCGGTATACCGATTTATACAAAAAATATTTTGGTATTTCGGTATATACCGGTATACCGAAATTTTTAAAATTCTATACCGATATCGTACCAAAATTTTTAGTATGGTATCATACTGTATCAAAATTTTTGGTATATCGAAATTTTCGATAAATTCGATATTTTTCTGTATGGTAAGTGCGGTATACCTGTATTTTTTGTATATGCTCCACCCCTAATCAATATATTGGGCTAATTTATTTATATAAAGAAGTTTCCTCGACATATTATTAAAATAGGGGAAACGAAGGGAGTTTTATCAAAATAAAGTCAGTCGGTACTGGTAGTACCGACTGGTGACGTGGCACTTACAATCAATTCTCTCTTCTCGAAAGGTGCGTCAGTCGGCACTTAGGTTCCCGATTGGAGGGGACATAAAATTATTTTGTGCTGAAAATTAGATCCATTCAATTCCTCCCCACATCACTGTGAATTTTAAATAAACGAGCATATATACACTACCTATATATATATATATATATACATGAGAGAGAAAGAGAGAGAGATTTTCTCCGCCATTTATGAGGTTCTAAGAAGCAGTGTTTATTTTTTTGAATGGTGATGAGCAATAAATCTATTTTTTGTCAAAATTATATTTCTGCAAGTGATGAGGGTGAAGGTAACAATGAAAAAGAATAGGAGGAAAGAGCAGAATTAATGAACAATTAGCACAAAAAAAGAAAAGAAAAATTATGTATGTCTTCTATTGTTCACCTGAAAAACTCACTTCTCTTTGAAAATAAGTTAAATGAAATGGGGAATTCACTTACGTGAATTATTATTTTTTTGAACAATTTGTGTTAATTTAAAAATTTAAAAAATAATGTAAAAATTTTTGTTCCACATTTGTAGGATAAACCATTTCTTCTTCTCTCTCCCACCCCACATTTTCCATATAAATAGCACCCACCTCCTCTCAAAATGTTACGAGATGTGAATTTAATAAGAGTGATTAAATACTGTCGTATTTTCCCATTATATATATACATATACAATCATAACTTTAAAAAAAAAAAATCGAAAGATGGCATAGGAAGGCTTCTATGGAGTTCTGTGGTTGAAATAAATTTAACTATTTGTTATAAAAAAAATCATTATTTAACTAAATTTACATACATACGCCACATGTGGATTTTTTATTTTATTTTACAAACTTGCAACTCCACCTTCTTGCCACGTGAAGTTTCAAGCACGCCGGTCGTCGTTGAATAAGCATGGCCAGGATTAATGGTTCTGCACTTGTTTTTATTAATAATAGATACAGATATATATATATATATATATATATATATGTGTGTGTGTGTGTGTGTGTGTGTGTATACACATGTATATTTAGAGAGAGTGAGAGTGAAGAGCACAACTTTCCTTTTAGAGTTGTCTCCTCCACGTTCCACATCACTAGTCGGTATTGATAAACCCGACTGGCTTCATATTCATAATTCCCTAAATTTTCACCCTATTTTGATAAATTGTTTTCAAAACTTCCTTAATAAATAAATTTGCCCAATATATTGCATAATCCCTCCGTCCCAACTCTTTCTTCACACATTAAAAAGAAAATAATTTACACTCACAAAAGTCAATAAAGTATATTTTTTATATTTTATTATTTAACTTCACAGTCATATACTATAACATTTTCTTAATATGTGTGCCCTGGTCTTTTTGAAGAAAGACCAGGGACGGAGGGAGTATTTAATTTAATGTAGCATCTATAACATACTCTCTCTGTCATACTTTAAATTTCACATTTTTTTACAACATTCACAATCAATTTCACACACTAAAAATAAAAATAAAACACTCTCACAATATTTATTTTATTTTAAAATATTTTTTATTAATTAATCAAAAAATAAATAAGATAATTTTTTAAATACATGCTTAGAAAATGTAAAATTTAAATTGCCCCCGAGAAATTAATATTTAAGCCTAACTTAAGCCTCCCTTTTCAACGCAACACTCATATATGAGATATATTTTGTATTATTTCACCGTTAGTAGTACATGCAACAACATACATGAACGCGAAAACCACGGGCGAAAACCTCCGTCGTATATGTATTTGTACATTATGAAATGATATACTTTTTATAAAAAAATATGTTTTACATATAAAATAGTGGCATATAGATAAATATATGTATAGATTTATTAGAGTGCATACAAATTAATATTTTTAATAGTGTGCAAATTTGTGAAGAAAGTTCAAATAAAAAAAAAACGTGTAAATTCTCACGGGATAGAAGAAGTACCAAATAGTAATTAAACAGCTTACGGTTTGATCTACTTTTTACATTAGTAAAAATTATATAGATAATATAAAGTAACATATATTTAAATGAACTGTTCAAATCAAATAGTTTAACCATCAATAGACCCTACAAACAAATAAATTTGCTACAACATTAACATTAACATTATTATTATATTTCATTTATAAAGAGAAATTGGCTTTAAAAAAACATTAGATTTTCAAATTAACCCAACTTGCTCACTAAAAAGGTCAGAGCTAGCTACTGAAAAACCTATGACTTGCAACATGCCACTATGCCATACTTCCAATATATAACAAAATCGATGGAAAATGGTCATAGAATGATGAAGGTTAGCAACTCAAAAGGATCATGAAGACAATAATTAAGGAGTTAACCAAGTCAATGCATCGTTCTTACAAACTCTTCAAGCTTCAAACTTAGCAAACTTACACAAGATGCTATATATATATATATATATATATAAATGCATATTACATATATCTCTCAACTCGATTTCTACATATCCCATTAATGTCATCACGTGAAAGAAACAAGCAAGGTTAGAAGGAGAAGGACCTGATGAGCTCTTTATCTACAATCGCGTTGAGTAGATGTTAGTGGGGAGTCTCTTACACTCCTAGTTAAGTGGTTACTATTGAGTGGGGCCCCATCTGGTTTCTTATCCCTCTTTCCTGGTTGAGAGAACCGCCTTCTTCCTCCCCCGGAAAACCGGGTGTGGTAAGAAAGGATAGCGAGATCATCGAGTTCTTGCAATGGCGTGAGAACCTTCACGATTTCGTCCATTGAGGGGCGAGATTTCGTGTCTCTGCTGAGGCAGTTGCACGATAATTGAGCTACTTTCTGCACACCTTTGATCGAGTAGTTCAGTTCCAAGCGAGGGTCGACTAGCTGATAAACCTTTCGCTTGTCCGATAAATATGGCCGGGCCCACGTGACGAGATTCTGTTCTCCGCTAGGTCGTTTCTTGTCCATCGACCTTCTACCCGTTAAGATCTCCAAGAGCACAACACCGAAGCTGTAAATGTCGCTTTTTGAAGACAAGTGTCCTGAGAGAAATATGAACCGGATTACCACTTGGAATTTGAAATCATAGAATGGATGATATAAATTTAAGACCTTAGGAATATGGGCAAAAACTTGTGTAAACCAGCTGCACCGTGTAATAGGTGTCTTGGTTCATAATTATTGGCATTATAATTCTTCAATGGGAATGATAATGGAAATGAATATAGGACTAATTGCGGTGGTTCATGAGAATAAAAGATGGTAAATTACCTTCACCATATTCGTATGAAGTAATGAGACAAAACAATCATTATCTCATTCTGATTAACTAACTTGTCCCATATAATCGATCCTCCGGAATCATTCCAATAATATCAACCTATGATCATTTTCTGTCCCAACTTATTCCAAGATTAGAGCAATACACTTACAGTGTGGTCATGCATTGTATAGTAATTCACTATTCGATGCTTATTACTATTTCCATTGAACAATTTGAATCAAGAGTCCTCTTAGTTGTTTCATCAAAACGTATTAAATTTCAGTATTAGTTGTTTTACGTTAGTTGTGCACTAATCACATACCTGTCATTACGTATTCTGGAGCTGCGTAGCCATACGTTCCAACAACTCTTGTAGATACGTGTGTTTTGTCTCCCTGAGGACCAGCTTTTGCCAAACCAAAATCAGACAGCTTCGCATTATATTCCTGAAGAAGGCAATATTTTACTAAACCTCACTGTGAAGCAATTCAAAACTTGTCAAGTTTACTCACATACCGAATCAAGCAAAATGTTTGACGTCTTGAAGTCTCGATAAATAACAGGTTCAGGGCCGCCATGGAGAAAAGCTAAGCCCTTAGCTGCTCCTAGTGCAATCTTGATCCTGTTGGACCAGGGAAGAGGTATGGTCCCTTCAATGGTTTAACAACATCAATCAGCACTTAATCAAGTAACTTTTGAACATTTTGGAACAATAATTGAAACATAAAAACCAACATGCTATTTTCTTTCAAAATTGGTCTTACTTAAAATAGTTTTATCATGTAACTAGTTCGCAACTATCTCTTTATACTAAAACAGTTAATATTTTTTAATGAAGCAACTAATATTATCAAGCTTATGTACTTTTATAGAACAACTAATATTGTTCAAAACTACATTCAAAATGCAAATCAGTTGTACAGTAAAGCTGGTTTACATAATATTTTGACTTACTTCCATTAATCTGTTTGTACCATAATCTATGAAGGCAGAGAGGGAAAGAAAACACAGAGGTTCCGAATATCCAAGGGTTTGTGATGTCAATACATCGTAGATATGTTAATACATAAACTCATGAATAAAACCAGGTTGGTTCAGAACCATTTGGTAAGATGCTAACAGAGTTGTTAACTATAAATTCTTCGATTAGTTCTTTAGTTTTAATTCAATTCGAAGGCATGAAAAGAAACGATTAAAGGAAATAGAGGATACATATAACTTACTCCTAAAAAGATGATTTTCAAGGCTTCCACGGGTCATGAATTCGTATACAAGTAGCCTTTGATCATCTTCAATGCAATATCCAATAAGCTTAACAAGATTAGGGTGATGAAGCTGCCCAAGAAAATCAACTTCTGCCTGCATTTAGATAATAATCAGAGTTATATATATGTTTCCTATAATTAGTCACTGCCATTCTTTAATCTAGAATCAAGAAAAAAGAATTGACTAACCACCCATTCTCTATGGCCTTGAAGCCCGTCGGGCTTCAAGCTCTTGACGGCCACTGTGACCCCTGTCCCGGGCTTTGCTGGTGCAGTTCCACTCTCCTCTATCCATCCTTTGAAAACATATCCAAAACCACCCTCCCCAAGAATGCTATCCGGTCTAAAATTCCCTGTGGCTGATTTTAGCTCCTGAAAACTAAATTGAAGCAGCTGATGGGGTGGTTTCCTATCTAAAGGTGGTGCATCTGAATTGGGATCCTCAGACGAAATTCGAGCTTCATCCAGAACACACATTTCCCGGTTGCTAGCATTTAAATATCGAGTCTCGGTAGCTACTGAATCAAGAGACGGATATGCAAGTTGAATTAATGTGATGGAAAAGGTTTTGCTTATAGATATAAGACCAAGAATGTGAAATTCTCAGAGGAATTTCATCATACACGTAGTAGGCAGCTACATGACTAAAGATATTATATAGACCATAAACACGTTTCAGATTTCCACATCAATTACACAGCAAGAACAAACCACTTCCCATCAAAGTAAGGCGATCTATGAAGGCAAAACAAATAGCTGCAAATAAGCAAGAAACTAAACAGAAAATCAAACTGCAGAAACAACACACACAAATAAGCAAACTTGAAGATTACTCAATAACTTCACCAATTGACGATCCAGAAAAAAGCCAATCGGAAAATCATCACAAGGGTTTCAAAGATCAATGCTAGATGAGATTAAAGACACCGCATACCAGCATCATAAACAAGACTACTCCTCGGGATGCTGGTGGCGGTGTTTCTTGTATCAGAGTTCTTACAGGGGCCTCTCACGCTGCAGGTAAGAATAGCCCAACACCCACAATCCTTGCCCATGATTCTCCCAGAAAAGATCACAGTCGTTTCATTTCATGTGCTCTCAATTGTCACTAATGAGAGCAAGAAAACACTAATTTGCCATGCTTAAGGAAGTGTGTTTTGGAGAGGGAAAAAGAAAGGGAAAAAGAGCATGAGAGAGAATTGTTTGTTATTGTTGTTCCTGTTGAAATTGTAAGGCATCATCATCACCATCACCACCATTATCACATTTGTGTACAAAAAGAACTTTTTTCCCACCACTTTTAGTGTGGGACTTGTCTCTCACATCCATTTCACTTTCAGTTGCTGGAGAATTACTAAAAGGGGCATCAACAAGGTTGCATGGCATCTTGTTCGCTCTTTCATTTTATTTTATTTTATTTTATTCACATATTAATTATCCAAATTCATTAAAAAGAAACATAATGCTGGAAATTAAACATTTGAAGAGTCAAAACAACCAATCAGTATCAGTTGAATTTTATATACTAATTCTCCAAGTAAGTCTCTTCTGCACTAGTTACACCATGCAACTCAAGTTCATTTTTAAAAAGTTACACAAAATACTACTGAAAAGTTACATAAATTATTACTGAAAAGTTACACTATTAAAGATACATTTTTCAGTAATAACATGTGTAACTTTTCAGTAGTATTTTGTGTAATTTTTTAAAAATGAACTTGAGTTGCACGGTGTAACTGATGTATACAAGACTAAGCCGTGATTCTCCTAATCAAAACACGATCACATGAATTACTTAAGGAATTATTTTCCTTTTCACAAATTTAGTGTCCTGAGAGATTATATGCGTGTATTGTAGAATGAGTTGGAGGTAGAGATGTTAAACGATCTAGCCCTAACCCTATATGATCAGACCTAACGGCCTAAAAAGGTTAGGACACTTTATCCGGTTCATTCTCAACGGTGCTCTAATATTTCAGACCTAACTCTAATCCTAGTGGTTCTTGGGCTAAACGGGTCATAAACGGGCTATATCACAAAAATAAAATATAAATTTTAACACATAATTTAAAATAATTGTCGTAAAATGTTAATATTTAAACTAGAATTTTATTTAAAATCTAAATTTTAACACATAAAACTAAAATAATTGTCCATAATTTATTTAAAATTAATAAAAGTAGTTTAACATAATTACAAAAGTTCAAACGTTAATACTTAAACACTTAAAAGTTCATTGGTACTTAAAAGTTCAAATATATATACCTAAAATTAATATAACACCTAAATAGAAATTGAAGATAACTTCAATTAATAATAATAATACTCCCTCCGTCCCAGAGGTGTTTTCACCTTTGGGATTACACAATTTTTAAGAAAAGTAAAGTGTTGTGTAAAGTTATATTATTAAAATAATGAGATTAGTTGGATTGTGAGGATAACGTTGAAATAATAGTTTTCATTTATATGGTGTGAAAACAATTGTGGAACGGACGGAAAAGGAAAGTGTGAAAACAATTATGGAACGGAGGGACTAACTAATAAGTATATTATATATTTAATATGTATATATAAAATAAAATAAAAATTATGCGGGCTAATAGGGCCGGGCCAAAAAACTCGGATTTAAACTGGCCAATGAAAACATGGTCCAAACCCTGTATTTTTTAGGGTTAAAAACGAGTCGGCGCTATTAACTCAATCTGGATTAACATCCCTGGTTGGAGAGATATGTACCGTACATGAGGGAGAATTCGATTTGAGAAAATTATTAAACTTCCTATAATTCTCACTTATTATTATTCATCTCATGTGTGAATTAATTAAATATAATTAATACTAATTAATTAATATTTAATTTGCTTTCACATAAGTATGATCACAATGTTTTTAAATTACACGCAACATTTTAAGGAAGCAACAGACAATACTTCAATAAATTGCATTTTATACTTAAAGAAGTAACAAATACTCCAAAGAATAAGGAACAATGCATTAATGAATTACGTGTCATACTTGAGAAACAAAGAGTATTTATGAAATTACACACGATTAAAATAACCAATATTGTAAATAGCGTTTGGGGATTGTTGGGTGGTCGAGTGCCACTAAGTATTTAGACCGCTTACACAGTGTCATATACTTATATAGTATAATTTGGAAAAAAAACTAGAAAATATTTAAATAATGAAAAGAATATTGCAAAATCTTTATTATCGTGAAATGTATAATAGAGTAAGTTTTTTGTTTATTTGTGTGCGATGCTCTCACTTAAAAATTAAGATTATTTACAGTAAAAAGTGTAGACTAATTACATTGAAAAGCATGAGTTAATTATACTAAAAACTTTACACTATTATCGATTTTAAGTGTAATAAATCTTTTTTTTTTTAGTGTAAACAACTTCAATTGTTAAATCGGTGCATTTGGAACCTTCTAATTAATCCTCCCTCCGTCCCATAGGAATTTGCACACTTTCTTTATTTGGACGTCTCACATAAATTTGCACACTACTAAAAAAAATATTGATTTACGTGCACACTCACAAATTGATACACATATTTACTCATATTCCACTATTTTATATATAAAATACATTTTTCTTAAAAAATATATCGTCCCGTAGGGTGCAAATTCCTACAAGACGGAGGGAGTAACATATATTGTATAATGAAAATAATTAATATTCCCTACATCCAATTTTATTAAACCTACCCTTTTTTTAGTCTCTCCAATAAATTTATTTTTATTTCTTTAAAAAGATAACATTTTACACTATCCACTTTATCTTTACACATAATATACACACTTTCTTAAAATTCATGTAAAATAATATAGGACTACTAAAATTATATGAAGGGAGTATTATTGAACTGAACGTAATGAAAATGAGAATAATTATAATGATTAAGAAGAACAAAAGATACATGCAATACTATTTTTTCTTCTAAATAATGTAATCACTCCTCATTTGATTACTTTATTTTCTCTTTATAATTATTATTTTCTACAATCAATCCCTCTCCCTCATGACACAACTAACAACTTTTATTTTTATTTACTTTTTACAAAATTAAAATACAATACTTATGTAATTATCATTGAGACATATATTCATTCTACATATCTAAAAATTAAAAAACAAAAAGCCCTGATAAAGCTAAAATATCATTAAAAGTATATAAGTTGGTAATTTAGATATTTGGTGAGGTTGATTGATTGATGGGGTACAAACCAAACAGCAAAAAATTTGCACTTTATTAGATCCACAAAGATATGATTGCTTTGGTTATGTTTCACCAGCACAATAATGATCATCAGCTCCTCTTTTATTTGAATTCATGTCATTTTCATCATTACCAATTAATCAAGCCCTTCCCTCTTGGTAGGATGAATATTGCAAACAAACTCCATCTTTTTTTTATAATGTAAACAAAATATTTTATTAAAATATGTTCATCGAGCAAGGAGCTCGAGAGCACGAAAACATTACAATATGAGTTAATGATTCTTAAGCAAATATAAAGGATTTTTTTAACCAAATTTCATAAGAGGAATTTTCTGGAATTATTTTTCTTACAAAAAATCAACTTCAAGATCTTCCTTTGAGTTTCTCTATAAACCCCATCTTAGTGAGGATGCATATGACTTAATTAAATTTAGTGAGCTAGCTTCAAAATTTAACACTATATCTAATTGGTTTAATTTATTATAAAATCAGTTTGATTGTTTTTATATTTTTCTTTTACAATTTTATGAGTAGAAGTAGTCATTGTTTGAATACAGTGCTGCAAAAAGGATTTTAACATGCACTTGATCCTCTTCTAAACTTTGTCATTTAATTTTTATTAAAAAGTGACATTTTCATAATAAGGAATATAGTGCAAAATGTGCACTGGGGAGATGACAATTGTTAAATTACATAAATAGCCTTAATTTTATAGAAAATTGTGTGACAACTATTATATTAAAATTCAATTTTAAAGAGAATAGTTATGTTTGAGAAAAACAATTTTTTATTTGAAGAAATGAAAAGTTATGTTTGAGAAGCAAGAAATGAACCAATGAAAAATTAAAAAGTAAACTAAAAAAGTATAAATAATAATATCATTGTACGCATCGTATGTGATTCTTTGGAATTCAATCATCTATGGTTAAATTTTTTTCTATAGCGTACATCTATAAGTAGAGAGGGTTAAACTTTAACTTGGGACTTAATAGGTCAGGATTTTATTCAGTTCATTCTTAACGGTTTTTTAATAGTTGAAATCTAACTCTAATTTTAACATGTCTAAGGCTAAACGGACCACAAATAGACTATACTGAAAAAAAGTTTATTCAACACAAAGTCTAAAATAATAGACATAATATTCAAACTAGAATCTAAACATTATTCATAAATTCATTATAATTACAATAAAAATAATTCAACATATTTGCAAAAGTTCAAACATCAATATTCAAATACTAAAATGTTTAAAACATCAATACTTAAAAGCTAAAACATCAATACCTAAAATCAATATGATTGCTATGAGCCAAATGGAAATTAGGGTCTCTGGCTCTCATTGAATAAGATAACTTCAGTTATTATTTGTTGAAAGGCGAACTAAAGTAAACTACTGGTAAAGGATTACAAGAATAAATGATGGAGTAGCTAGCCAACATGGAGGAGCTAGCCAACACGGAGTAGCTAGCCAATACGGAGGAGCTAGTCAACACGGAGTAGCTAGCCAACACGGAGGAGCTAGCCAACACAGAAGAGCTAGCCAACATGGATGAGCTAGCCAACACGGAGTAGTTAGCCAACACGGAGGAGCTAGCCAACATAAAACTACACAAGGCAATGAAGCTCGCCTAGACCCCGGAAGCCTGAGGCCAGCTTATCGATCGGACAAGAGAGGGGAGCTCGTGAGGGAGCTCGCCCACTAAGGGGTAGCTCGCCTGCGAGCATAGAGACCGAGCCGAGGCCCATCCCTACGCTGCCCGAAAATAGCACAAGGCCTAGGAGCTCACCCAAGGAGCTCGCTCAGGATCAGTGCACCTACGGGATGTGTATATAGATCAGTTAAGTATGTAGTAGGACGGGGGATTGTAAAGGTAGCATTGTGAGGGACCAAGGCGAAGGTTACGGACCTTGGTCAACACCGGAAGCCAGATAGGCTCGTAAGGTGCCACCTCACACTTGCACACCTATAAATAAGATCTCTCTTGTAACTATTACATAATTAATCCCAATTATAATACACAACAACTTTCTCTCTCTAACTCTCCACTTTCTCTCTCTATTATATCCAAGAACACAAAATCTTGGATTATTATTTGGTAGAATTAATACGTTATAAGAGCCACATAAATACACCGATTAGTAAATTCTATCAACAATTTGGCGCTAGAAGGAGGGTCACGAACCTCCGATTTTGAAAAAATTTGAAGAGCAAAAGTGAGAGTTGTTTAAAGATTTGAAGATTTAAAGGTGTTCTTGACAAAGCTCAAGAACACTTGAAGATACACATATATTTTCACTTCTTGAACGAAAACCCGGATTTCCGGGCAAGAACCCAGATTTCCGGATTCGCAAAATCTGCTCGAAAGGTTTTCAAACGCACACGTGTACACGAATAAACCAGATTTTGGACAATTCGTTACCCGCAAAGCTAGACGGAAACCTAAGCAGGCGCACCTTCGCTGGAAGACCATAACCTCGGTGACCTACCTCGACGGCCTACCTCGCCAACCTCGGCGACCTTCCCCCTACAAAACCCCAAAATATCTAAGGAACAAACCTCAGCAACTACCCGAAGGTGGAAGGGGACCACCGACCAGAACCAGGACCAGGGCGAGGGGGAAACCTCGGGCCCAACTCCCCAGAAGAGCAATGCTCCGCGACCTCCCCGGGTTTCGGTGGCCCAGGAGGAGCTAAACCCCGCTTTGAGGGACCTCACCAACAACCCCGACGAACTCGACGATCTACCATCCCCGACGAACTTAACGAGCTACCCCCGATGAACTCGACGAGCTACCCCCGATGAGCTTGACGAGCTACCACCCACGACGAGCTCAATGAGCTACCACCCACGACGAGCTTGACGAGCTATTACCCATACTTGACCATGTCAAAAAATAACACCTCAGCAACTAAGCGAGCTCCCCAGCGGAATGAGACCCAGCGAGCTCCTCAACGAGCTGAGACCAGCCGGAGGCCTAGAAGATGGAAGCTGCGCAAAAAAAATGCAGGTACATACGCTTGAAGACGGAAGACACCCCTCAGCAGACGAGCCGAACATCCTGGATATCGTCTCAGTCGAAACTGAGTTGATGGAGGTAGGCGATCAGCCGGAAGAGGCCCAAATTGACCAAGTACCAGAACCTGCGCAAGTCGCACGACCGGTGCCCATGGAAGGAGTGGAGGAAATTCAAACTGGCCAAGTGCAAGAACCAGCGCAAGACTCACAACCTGTTCCCATGGAGGTGGACAAGGGACCTGCGGGAGGTCAAGAACCAGCGCAAATGGATGTTGACCCAACTCCCCAAGTTACAGAACCTCTCCAAACTAACGAACCCCCGGAGGTACTCACAGCTGAGGAACCTGTCCAGGTTGAGAACCAAGCTGATGACCTCGAACCGCGCCTAGGTCATGAACCCGCGCAGATGTCACAAGAGGAGTGGGATGAGTTCATCAGCGATCCGAGGTGGAAAAATAAAAAAAGAAAAGTCACCCCGATGGAAGAGCTGACGGCACTCCCGGTGGACGCGGAAAGGGACCTGGAACTTTTCATAGGTTCCGAGTTACCTGAACCGTACAGGTCGAGAATGGAGCTATTTTTTATGTCCAACTTGGACGTATTTGCCTGGTCCCATGAAGATATGACGGGGATCCCGTTGGAACATGCTTGCCACCGGCTCAACATAGATCCGACGAGGAGGCCCGTCCGCTAAAAACAAAGGAAGTACGAACCAGACAAGTATGCAGCCCTGACTATCGAAGTGGGAAAACTGTTAGACAACAAGCTGATCAAGGAAGCCTTATGTCCGCAGTGGGTTGCAAACCCCGTCCTGGTCAAGAAGCACAACGGGACGTGGAGACTATGCATCGACTTCACGGACCTGAATAAGGCATGTCCGAAAGACAACTTCCCGCTACCCCACATTGACCAACTTGTAGATAGCACTGCAGGCCATGAGATGATGACATTCATGGATGCTTTTGTGGGCTATCACCAGATAGCTTTGCACCCAGATGACCAGGAACATACGGCGTTCTACACCAACAAAAACATGTATTGCTGGGAAAGGATGTCGTTCGGACTCATTAACGCCGGAGCAACTTACCAAAGGTTGGTGAATAAGATGTTCGACCAACACATCGGCGAGTCTATGGAAGTGTACGTGGACGACATAGTTGTCAAGAGTCTGAGAAAGGAGGACCACCTCGACCACCTAAAACGGACCTTCGACATACTGCGCCACTACAACATGAAGCTGAACCCCAAGAAAACCAGCTTCGGCGTACACTCAGGAAAGTTCCTGGGGCACCTAGTGAGCCAGCGGGGAATAGAGGTCAACCCAACGCAGGTCCAATGCATAATCGAGATGGACATCCCCGACTCCGTGTAGAAAATCCGAAGGTTGACCGGATGTATGGCGGCCTTGAACAGATTCATCTCCAGGTCCGGTGATCGAAATCGTCCATTTTTTTAGGCAATCAAGGCAAACATGCGAAGGTACAAGAAAGCAGCCAAAGCCAACAAGCTGTACCTTAAAAACCATTTCATGTGGACGAGCGAATGCCAGCGAGCCTTTGAGGACATTAAAGCATACCTGGCAGATACGCAGGTCCTATCGAAGCCAATACCTGGGGAGAAGTTATACCTCTACCTTGCTGCGTCGGAGGTTGCCATTAGCTTCGTCCTGGTCCGAGAAGAGGCGAGAACACACCTACCAGTGTACTACGTTAGCCAAGTCTTACATGAAGCTAAGTTGCGGTATACCCCGACGAAGAAGCTAGCTTATGCACTGGTGATGAATGTTAGAAAACTAAGGCCCTACTTCTTCGACCATCCAGTGGAGGTGTTGACAACATTCCCACTAAGGCAAATACTACAACGGCCAGACACCGCCGGACGTCTGCTGAAATGGTCACTAGAAGTTAGCCAATACGGAATAACTTACGCACCTCGAACAGCGATCAAGGGACAAGCGCTCGCCAACTTTATCGTCGAGCTAACTTTCCCATAAGATCCAACGAGGGGGCGTATAGCTCCGTGGCACCTCTATGTAGACGGGTCATCAACCAGCACGGCAGCAGGCACCGGTGTAGTTCTGATCAGCCCAGACAGATAAGTCTTCACCTCCGCAATTCGGTTCGACTTCCGAGCAACCAACAACGAGGCGGAGTACGAAGCTTTAATAGTCAAACTTAGGCTGTCATTAGTTGTGGGGGCAACCAATCTTCAAGTTTTCGGAGATTCCCAGCTAATAATATCCCAAGTCCGGGGGGAGTACGAGGCAAAAGACCAGCAGATGATGACCTACCAGAAGATAGCCGCGCATCTGATCTCGATGTTTACGCAGGTTTACATCAATCAGATACCGCGGCTAGAAAACACACAAGCAGATGCCCTAGCCTGACTAGCTACCAGCAAAGGCGAAGCCGAGGTCACAGAGGTTGTAGTCACCAAACTAAAGAACCCCTCGACATTCGATTACAAAGTAAATCAAACCTTGAGTGGGGGGCAGGAGGATAGCGCAGATTGGTGCACTCCAATCCAAAAATATTTAATGGATGGAACGACCCCTGAGGACACGTGGGAAGCTAGACGGCTAGTAAAGTAAGCAGCCAGATACACGCTGGTGGAAGGTCAACTCTACAAACGTGGATTCTCTCTACCCCTACTCAAATGCCTATCTAAGAAGCAAGGGTTCGAGGTGTTAGAAGAAATTCACGAAGGAATTTGTGGGAGTCACGCTGGGGGGCAAGCTTTGGCATACAAGACGATCAGACAGGGGTACTACTGGCCCACTCTTCGCAAGGATGCCATTAGCTTCGCACGGAAGTGCCGAAAGTGTCAACTTTTCGCACCTAATATCCACTCCCCAGCGAACCAACTAAAGTCGATCTTCAGCCCGTGGCCCTTCGCAAAATGGGGTATCGACTTGATCGGCCCATTTCCACCTGGCAGAGGCGGTGTAAAGTGTGCTGTCGTAGCAGTAGACTACTACACTAAGTGGGCTGAAGCCGAAGCACTTACAACAATAACGCAGGAAAAAATGATTGGCTTCATATGGAAGAACCTGGTCTGCCGGTTCGGACTTTCACAATCGATCATCACAGATAACGGAAGGCAGTTTGACGGCCAAAGGTTGAGAGACTTCTGCAGTTCATGGAACATTAAGAAGCATTACTCGACTCCGTACCATCCACAGTCAAACGGCCAGGTCGAAGCGGTTAACAAAATCTTAAAACACACGTTGAAGCTCCGCCTCGAAGACAAGAAAGGTAGCTGGGCAGACGAACTCCCGGAGGTCCTATGGCCTTATAGAATATCATATCGGGCTAGCACCGGAGAGACCCCGTTTGCCTTGGCCTTTGGGACTGAAGCGGTAGTACCGGTGGAAATCAAGAACAAGACCTGGAAGGTGGTGGGATTCGACGAAGAAAAGAACGACGAAACCTTGGCAGTCGAGAAAGATCTGATCAAAGAAACCTTCGTCGGAGATGAAAAACGCCACCTACAAGCGTAGACAAGAAAAGTACTACAATTCTCAGGTCCGAGACCGAAGGTTCAAAGTTGGGGACCTAGTGCTGAAAAAGAAGTTGATGGCCCCATCGGGTGTATCCGGGTCAAACTGGGAAGGGCCGTTCCGGGTTACTGCAGCCTGGGCAAACGGCACATATGACCTCGAAGACGCAGAAGGCAAAGCCTCGTCATATACCTGGAGTGCGGCGCATCTAAAAAAGTTTTATCAATAAATCGAGATTTTGTAATAGACTAGCCGAAGGTTCGCATCAGGAGTGTTGATGGCAACCGGTGTAAATCACGCTGCTATATGGAGTTAGAAGTTTTTTCTTGAAAAAAATTCCAACTCTTCGAAGGTTCGCGAAGGTGCCCAATCTCGTGGAAGGTCTCCCAACATCGCGAAAATTTTCAACTCTTCGAAGGTTCGCGAAGGTGCCCAACCTCGCGAAGGTCTCCCAACCTCTCGAAAATTTCCAACTCTTCGAAGGTTTGTGAAGGTGCCCAACCTCGCGAAGGTCCCCCAACCTCGGGAAAATTTCCAACTCTTCGAAGGTTCGCGAAGGTGCCCAACCTCGCGAAGGTCTCCCAACCTCGCAAAAATTTCCAACTCTTCGAAGGTTTGCGAAGGTGCCCAACCTCGCGAAGGTCCCCCAACCTCGCGAAGGTCTCCCAACCTCGCGAAAATTTCCAACTCTTCGAAGGTTCGCGAAGGTGCCCAACCTAGCGAAGGTCCCCCAATCTCGCGAAAATTTCCAACTCTTCGAAGGTTTGCGAGACATCCAAATTGTTCGAAGCTTCGCAATACGCAAGGACCAAGGTCCTAAACGTTATAATCTAAAAGCTCGTAGGCAAAGACCAAAGTGCCCAAGGTCGCGAAGGTACCCTTCCTAAAGGGTTACCAAGCACCAACTGCCTTAAGTTAGAAAAATTCGAAAAAAAGATGGAAAACATCTAAGGCAAGGTTCATGAAACCCAATTGCCCAACGTGAATTAAATAAAGTACAACTCGCTACCCCAAGTGGTTTAAGACGAGCGATTCGTGGCCCTAAGTGGCGTAAGACGAAGAATACGTACTACTTAAACAGAGGTACAATTCGTAGTCCTAAGTGACATAAAACGAACGATTCACTTCTCAAAAGTAGAGTAAGACGAACAGCTAAGTACCCGAAAAATATTTAAACGAGCTAGTAAAAGACGATAACGTGTGAAAAATATAAACAGTTGGGGGCACATTTACCAACGGTAGGAATAATATATCCCTCAACCGGAGTGAACGGTGACATCTCAAAAGCAGAAGCGCTCGCCGAGAAACCATACATTGAATATTCCAGGTATAGAGAAATATTGGGTGCTAACTATTTTTCAAATGTATCTACTTG
This sequence comes from Prunella vulgaris, assembly GCA_026898435.1. Lineage (NCBI taxonomy): Eukaryota > Viridiplantae > Streptophyta > Magnoliopsida > Lamiales > Lamiaceae > Prunella > Prunella vulgaris. The sequence continues at coordinate 264,062 of JAPKLY010000042.1, forward strand.
CAGGTATGAAGAAACACAAGAAGTCAGTGCTCACTCAACCCGCACGAATGGAGCAATGAACTCAGAGATTCAAATAACCTACATGTATCTGAAAGGATTGCACGGTACTCTTTTTTCCCTACGACCAGTTTGTCCACAAGGGTGGTTTACGGCTAGGTTTTTAATGAGGTTTGTAGCGTCCTTCTATGTATTCGTTACACGGTTATAGAATCCTGCGAAGCCACTCTTGATGCATCTATGCATGAACGTAAGGAAATATAAGCACAAAGGAGAAGACAGAGCGAGAGGCAGATCAATTCAAGCTCAATCTACTCCCTCTTATGAAAATAGTTCGCCGACGCTCGAGCCTTCGTCCACAGAGATAAATCAGCTCGCCCACACATTAGAAATATCATGATGTGAGCGAGCTGGGGGGCAAATATTGATAGGTGAACTAAAGCAAACTACTGGTAAAGGATTACAAGAATAAATGCTGGAGTAGCTAGCCAACACGGAGGAGCTAGCCAACACGGAGTAGCTAGCCAACATGGAGGAGCTAGCCAACACGGAGGAGCTAGCCAACATAAAACTACACAAGGCAATGAAGCTCGCCCAGACCCCGGAAGCCTTAGGCCAGCTTATCGATCGGACAAGAGAGGGGAGCTCGCGAGGGAGCTTGCCCACTAAGGGGTAGCTCGCCCGCGAGCATAGAGACCGAGCTGAGGCCCATCCCTACGCTGCCCGAAAATAGCACAAGGCCTAGGAGCTCACCCAAGGAGCTCACCCAAGGAGCTCGCCCAGGATCAGTGCACCTACGAGATGTGTATATAGATCAGTTAAGTATGTAGTTGGACGGGGCATTGTAAAGGTAGCATTGTGAGGGACCAAGGTGAAGGTTACGGACCTTCGTCAACACCGGAAGCCAGATAGGCTTGTAAGGTGTCACCTAACACTTGCACACCTATAAATAAGACATCTCTTGTAACTATTACATAATTAATCTCAATTATAATACACAACAACTTTCTCTCTCTAACTCTCCACTTTCTCTCTCTATTATATCCAAGAATACAAAATCTTGGATTATTGTTTGGTAGAATTAATACGTTATAAGAGTCACATAAATACACCGATTAGTAAATTCTATCAACATTATTATTATTATTATTAATAAATTATATTTTTAATATCTATACACATATAAAAAAAATTATGTTGGTCCATTTAACTGGCGCATGCTTATAGAGCTGAGCTAAAAGGCCCGATTATCAAATTATAACCGTAACCCTGCATTTTCAATGTTAAACTGGTTAGCTCCGCCCCATCCCATGTAACATTTCTATCCATAGTGCAAATATGTATATCATTTATGATGTTTAATCACTAAATTATTTGAAAAAAATATAAAATACTACCTCCCCCCTTCCCCCAAAGTTTTTGGTACTTTTGAGGGCATGACTTTAAAAAAAAAATGTAATGAGCAAAATATGTATGGTGGAGATTGTGAGGTAAATGTTTTAAAAGTAGAGATTTAAATGATTATTTCCATTTTGGGGGTGTGCAAATTTTTGTGGAACAAAGTAAAAAAGAAAAATATGCAAACTTTTGTGGAAGGATGTATGTATAAAATATTACTAATAATGTTAAAATTTTCATCAAAAAAATATCAAAAACTTGGTTATGTGTTTCATACAATTGTTCAAAAGTATCAGTTGAATAAATTATTCATATTTAATATAAGTAGTACAATATTATAACATTCAATTAGTTTAAAATATCAAATTTAGAAACCCATTTAAATTTTTTATAAAAAATTAATCATAAATTGGTGTTCATATCATGAACAACATTTAGTGAGATGGTGTAGCTCAAAATCAAAATTCTTTCAATATGGTTAAGTGTTGAAAATTTAATACTCCCTCCGTCTCAGGACTACTTTCATAGTAGTCTTGGACCGTGAACCAAGGAAAAGTGAGTATGTGAGTGTAAAGTTAAATAATAAAATATGAAAAAATATTTTTTTATTTTTTTATTTTTGTAAGTGTAAAAAAATTTCTTTTTAGGTGTGTAAAAGTAGTTTTGGGATGGAAGTAGTATGTATTAATTGTTGGAAGTTTGAAGGGTCAAGCTTCAAGTTAGTTGGAAGAGTAAACATTATTCTGGTGCACACTTCACTAGCTCATAAACTTGAATTTGGGATAACCTATTGGACTGAGATTTGTTGCAATAGATAACCAGGATGAGAGACTTGAATTCTGTTACAGAAATCATCACAGGAGCCAACATAAATTATGAGCGAAGTGGACGTTCTACGACATCGTTTTATGTCATTTTTGAATTAACATAAATCATGATCAATAAGATTTGGAGGCTTAAAAAGTATTGAATGTAAATCTTTTAGGTTCAAATCATTAATTTAATTCTTTGGTGTTCTTAATCTCTCAAAGCAATCTTTTACTTATATAGTTTGTTCGGCTCAATTGTTTTAATAAGAAATTGAACCGACGGAGTTAAAATGTAATTCAATTAAAGTGTAGTGAGACATTTGAGCTATAAATCATAACCACTAGTATATCTAAAACCTATTCTATCCACAAATATTGAAGACATGTGAGGTTGTATATAACACTAGATACATATTGTTTATAAATTTAAAATAAAAACTAATATAATATATATATATATAATAATTTGAATAAGAGTAAACCAAGGATGAAAATATCGCGAAATATCGCGGATATATCGCAAATTTTGAGTATGCGATATGGATATTGGGGTACAATGTATTTTTTACAAAGTATCGTGGATATATCGCAAAATATCGCAAAATATCGATATCGGTTCACTCGTAGTACAAAATTAATTGAAAATCGGGAAATATCGCAGATATATCGCAAAATATCGCACTACATAAAAAATCGCAATTTTTTCTTTTTTTATATTTTTATACAATTTTCAAATGATAATTTTTTTAGAAATTGTATATTCTTTCATATGCTTCTGACACACATTCGAGTTCACAATTTCGTTGGAATACTCAAAATGTGTTTCAGCATCCATTTTCATATCAACAAAATCATTGGGTTAGTGCACATTATCCAATCTATGGTAAAACAGTTGGAAGAGATAGAGAAACATATGAATGACATGTGCATAACTATATGCAGGACTATTCTAATGCAATGAGTTGGTACCAATATTGTTTGGACAAAGATGGGATTCCATCTTCTATATTTGAACCTCATAGGTCATCATTTTGGTACTAAATGTATTGTATCATGTAATTCAAATCATCTTTTATTGTATTATGCATTATATTATTAATTAATTAATGTCAGACAATGATTATATAGTCCATTATCTATTTATTTGCTTTAAACATGTCAATTTTTTGTGATCTTAAATGAAACATATGCATAATAACATGCTATAATAATCCCTAAAATTTCATATTAAATTTCCAAAATTTTAATAGAGTTTCCATTATTTTTCTAATTTTTTTGCGATATCGATATGCGATATCAATATATCCATCGATATTTTCGTAAATTTATGGTTGCGATATTACTTGCGATAGCGATATTTTCATCCTTGAAACTACCTAAGCAACTTAAAAGAAAACCACAACGTATAATGATTTTTTTTCAATGAGTTCATAATGAAATTTTACACTAGTCGTTTTGTACTTTGCATACACTCATAATATTTTGCATCCAACTAACATTTAGTGCATAAGTTGAAATTCGTATATAATTACTAATATTGTTTAATAAAAATACTAATTGATAATATTATCTGAATATAATCAATATTGACCAATTATTAAAATTTTAGTTAAATAGTAATCAATAACATTTAAACATGTACTCCCTCCGTCCACGATAAATGGTCCACGTTGCCTTAAATGGAAAAGTTACAATCATTATTTTCATATTTTATACACATATACTCACTTTTACACATCACATCAAGTACTTTTTTAATAATTAAATATTTTTTATATTAATATAATCACTTTTACACATCAACATCTACTTTTCTTAATAATTGTGCACAACAATGGTAGTCCAATTTTCATGGACTGATGGAGTATATATTTTTGAATTATATGGGTGAACAGTTTATAAAAGTATTTGCCTTGGTATTTAACTAGTGTATTACTACTAATAGTAGGCACCAAATTAAAAATCTAAGTCCCTATAAATGTGTGGTCAAAACGAATATAAAACCGGTCAAGGATATATGATGATTGATGACAAACCCCTCTAGCTACCACAAAAGTATTCCTTTTTTAGGGGTGTTGAGAAGTCATTTCATCAACCACCTCTATTAACCCATTTTTTAAATTTTATATTAATATAATAAATCTCTCAGGGGTGTTTGTTTACGGATGGCCCCATCAGGATGGGGATGAATTTTCCCCATCCCATCCATTTTTCGAACTTGCACATCTCATCACATCCAAAATACATATTCATCCTCTATTATACATCTATAAACATATTTCACATAATTTAATATCAATCATTACTCCACTAACTAACAATAATAATTAAAATAAATATATCAACATTTCTAAAAAGTATTGATTTGACATAAAGTTTCATCCACCCCCACCACATCCAATTCAAACCAAACACAAATTTACTATTCACAGGATTTGCCCCATCCACTTTTTTTCTCCATCCGGATGTGTTCCATCCACCTCCAGACGTAAACAAACACTACCTTAGGTTTAGTGTTTTTGGTTTTAAGCTCGAGGTAGATGGAGGATATTCGGATGAAAATTTTTCGAGATTTGTGAATATTAAATTTGTCTTTAATTTATATTGGAAGAATTTTATTTTTATAATTTGTTAAAATGTGTGAAGTGAATACATATTGAAAAGTTCAAACTTATAACAATGTATATAATAAATTATAGTGAAAACTTGTTACACTTAATATATTCACTAATGTAATAAAACACAACATTAAATATTATTGGAGAATTTTTCTACTTTGAGGAATTTATTTTTCAGAAAAAGAAAATCATATTCTTTTTCTTTTTTAATTTGTTGGAAAGGAGTTGTACCATTTGCTTCCACTGAGTTTGGGGTCCTAATGAGTCCCCACAACACACACAAAAAGTGAATTGGATCACTTTGCCAGTGTCCATTTGTTAACTGCAATTAGCTCACTGCATGGTTAAAGAGACAGTACTGTTTTACCCTATTTTAAGAGCTATAAATTTTCAATATCTTAATATTATATAAAACAATTAAAATTACTTATTTTAAAATCTCTCTATTCTCATTGGCACTAATTTATAGAATTAACTTTCACTCTATATTTTAAGTGTATTGCATTCATCCATTTTTTTAATCTTCTATAAATAATAATCTCTCCTCAATTTTTTCTCGAGTCTAAAAATTATACTCCCTCAGTCCCACTGTAAGTTGCTCATGTTGTCATTTTCATCCGTCCCACTATATGTTGCTCATTGTTTTTTTTACCTTTTTTGAAAACTGTTATTTACTTTTTTATTATTATTTTCACTATTTTTTACACTATTTTCATTACTTTTTCACTTTTCTCCATCACATCACTTATATTTTTTCACTTTTTCTATCACATCACTTATACTTTTTCATTTTTACCTTAATTCGTGTGCCTAAAAGCAACGAGCAATTTATAGCGGGACGGGGGAGTAATTTTGATTACTTATATGATAAGCTCTTAAAGGTATTAAATATTGATTTTCTTTTCCCTTCTTCTTGAGCCTCTACTTTGTGAGGCATAATTTTTCAATTAAATATTTTTTGTTTGTCCGTATTTAATGTATTATTCTTTAAAAATTATTTTCGTATCTAATCTTTTTTTATTATTATTTGTGTATCACATGATATCTATTGTAATTTTTTCTTGAGTGTTAACTGTGTGATGTATAATCTGAATTTAATTTATTTATTCTATAATAAGAGTTATATTTGAATTACTTATATAATCAGCTCTTTAAAATATTAAATATTATCCTTTTTTAAAAAATTTCAATATAGTTATTTTTTAGCTTAATCTCAAATTAATTCCTTTTTTTACAGTATAGAAATGGGTTGAATTTTGTACATCATAATCTCAATTTTAATTTTTAATTTTTTTTGTATTTAATAAGTTGTTTTTCATAAATTTTCTGTGTATCTAAATTTGTATTGTTATTATTCTTGAATCACATAATCTCTAGTGTGTTTAAATCGTTTATTGATGATTCTTGATGTGTGTATTTAATCATCTTATTTCATTTTTACTGATGCACTTATGTCATTAAAAAATCTAATGATATTGTATTTTGTTGATATCTAAAGATTAAAATAAGATTGGATTATAAAACAAGCATTGACTTATGATTACCCAAATGATCAACTCTTTAGGTATTGTATATTGATAATTATTTCCTCTAAGTATCTATATATTGTGTGCACTGTAATCTCATTTCAAAAAAAAAAAATTCTTTGTGTGTATGTGTATGTGAAATGTTATTTTAATAAATTATTTGAGTATTTAATCCACTTTGTTATTAGTCTGTTCTAAAAATCGAACAAACTAAATCTAATTATAATATATTTCTTAATTTTTTTAATCATAATAAACTAAAGCTTGTAAAATATTCCTCCCTCTGTCACATGTGAATTTACATCCTGAAATTTCACGTTTTAAAATATATATATATTTTTTAGATAAAATAGCGATATATGGATAAATATGTGTATATAGTTATGTGAGTGTGCACATAAAAAAAAAAAAATTTGTTGTGTGTGAATTTGTATGAAGTGTGATGTCCAAATTAACAAAAATGTGCAAATTTCTATGAGATAAAAGGAACATGACTAGGGATGGCAATTTGGTCTGCCCCGACCTGCTCCGATCTGAACCCGCATAGTATGGATCGCCCCGGCCCGCGATCCGCAGCGGGGCGGAGTGGGTATGGATATCATTATCGCACTGCCCCGACCTGCCCCGCTCCATTTTGACCCGTTTATATTATTAAAAATTGAATATATATGGTATTTATAAAAAAATATTATTATTTATTAGTATATATATAGTATAAATAATAATAAATTAATTTAACAAATATATTTTTGATGAATATATACTAATAAAACATAATATGAAATATATTATGATGTTTTAACTATAAATTTTTATTGATATCAACATATTTAAAGATCAAAATAAATTTGTATATTATATTTTTAATATCATAAATTTATTTTTTTAATAAAGACCTTAAATTTATTTTAAATATGTAAAAATATACTCCCTCCGTCTTTCTATAAGTTGCTCATGTTGCCATTTTCGTCCGTCTTTCTATAAGTTGCTCATTGCTTTTTTACCTTTTTTGGAAACTACTATTCACTTCTTTATTATTATTTTCAATACTTTTTACACTATTTTCATTACTTTTCCACTTTTCTCCATCACATCACTCATACTTTTTCACTTTTTCTATCACATCACTTATACTTTTTCACTTTTTCCATTACATCACTTATACTTTTTCACTTTTACCTTAATTCGTGTGCCCAAAAGCAACGAGCAACTTATAGAAAGACGGAGGGAGTATTATATATTATAAAATTTTAATTTAGAATGGATCGATCCGACCTGACCCGCAGATAGAGTGGAGCGGATTTGGATCTTCTAGTATCCGTTCCGACCCGCTCCATCTGTCATCCCTAAGCATGACTTTAATCTCCTTTAAATATATTTATAATAATAAAAATTTATAACTAAACTAAAATTATGTAGTATAACAAACTAAATATTATAAACTTTTCATAATCTTAGACTCTATATTGTAATTTTTTAATATTAACCGTATATTTTAATTTCTAGAAATTTTAGTTTTTTTAAAAATTATATTTCAGTTACAAGATAATATTCTTTTCTCTAATTTTTTTTTATCTCCCGTAGTAAAATAAATTTATTTCTTTATTAAATAATTTATATTAATCAAATTATTAAAAAAATTAAATTACTCAAATCAAATAAATTATATTATAATTGGATATTATATTTATAAGAATAAATCGATCAATACTTTGTTTCTAACAAGATCTTTGAAATATTTCATAGTGATTTGTCATGTATCACTAAATTTGAGATAAATTATATTTTTATCTATGTGAAAATCAATATGATTATCATTGTTTATTTATTATATTTTCTATAATTTTAATAAAATTTTGCATTACATTATTTTTGTTGTGTGTAATCAAATTATTTTTATTTTCATTTATTGACTTATAAAAATTTTATGATCAATGTGTGAACTACTTTAATTTGTTCTACAAAATTATAAGTACTAAATATTATTTGAATTAAAATTCAATTGTAATATATAGTGTTTTATAAATATTTTTTGCATAAAAATATTTAAATAACAAAAGAATTATATTTTTATTCATACTGCGAAATTCGCATAATTATTTTTCATATTGCGAAATTCACAGTCTACATCCTAGTATATAGACGACTCAAAATATAGTGTATTTCACAATATTGTTGACCTTATCATGTTTATATTATGTTTAATATATACCCTTATATAGGATGATTATTTACATATAGGTTCAAGAAATTCACTATATTTACAAATAAGTTCAAAATATTTACACAGAAGTATTTTTTGTTTTTTTTTGCACAGAAGCACTCTTTCTAATATATATTACTTTTTAGATATTTAGTATCTTTTATTAGGGGAGAATTTGGATTAGTTCCACATTTTTATTTCTACAAGTTCGAACATTTAGATATATACGATCAAATTTTTTATGATATCGGAGTCTCTTGTCTCACATTTTTTACTCCTTTTGTCTATCATTTAAATAGTATTACTCCTTTTAATCACTAAAAATTTATTCATTATATTTTTTAACATACTTTCTTCTTCTAACCACCACGTAATTACATCATATGTTAATGACTTTGTAAGTATAACCACTTAACTAATAAATAGACCACACAATACTTTATAATATATTTATTTTAACTATATTTTTTTAAAATCTGTCCAAAAAATAAACATAATTTTCGTAAACAAAAGAAATAGTTATTTCATTAAAAATTATTAATCTAAAAGTGATATGGTGTAATAAAATTTTAATTTAATTTTGAATTATACGATAAAATTGATTTACTACTTTATTTAAAAAAAAAAAAATGGTTCGTGTGTAACCTCATAAATGGACATTGACTCCAAAACATATTCTGTATTTCAGCAAAGCAATTTTCTTAAAATAAGTTTATATCTTCGAAGATAACGTAAAACTGGAAGAAAAAAAAAATCAAATCAATATTTAGGCATGATTGTGCATCATCTTTTTTATATCAGTTGTGAGGGAAAAAAAAAAAGAAATAAAGGCCAGACTAGATTCACCCACATTTGTTATCAGTACACACATATTATAAAATAAATACACCCATTTTATAATATCAGTTTCTCTTTAATCCTAATTTCATATCCTTTTTTTTTTCTCCCTCCACATTCCACTCCCCTCCCCCTTCACCTCTTCTTTCATCTCCTCCCTCATTTTGATTTTCTTTCTCTTTTTTACTTTTTTTATTAAAGTTTTTTAATTTAATTTTTCTCCTACAAATCATGTATTCTATTTTTATTTTTTTTAGAGTAATTTTTAGATTTTATTGCCAATATTTAGGATAGATTTTAGAAATTTTCTTCGAACCAGAAATCTCAAATAGATGAACTTTTCTTGTTAAATTTTAATTTTTTTCGTATTCTGTCTATACTTTTGACCGAAAAAATAAATATTTTTCATATTACGCTGTAAAAAAAATATATTCCATTTTTCATCAGACTATGAAAGATCGAATTCCTTTATTTTAAAAGTATAAGTGGCCAAAGTTGCAGGGCATGGAAGTCATTTGTAAGAAGTTGTACGTTTGTAGAAGTTATTTTTCTCAACTTTTGCATTCTAATTTATTTTTCTTCTGTTATTTTGCATTCTAATTTATTTTTCATATAACCTGGGCAAAAAAAACACATAATTACTTATGAAACTTTTTGCGGATCCGGACCATCCCAAGGCCCAAGACCGATGGACACTTTTGCATTCTAATTTATTTTTCTTCTGTTATATCTTATATATATGTATATTTAATTTTATAATTATATATTAAGAGATTTAAACCTTGAAAAATTATATTTCAGCAAGTTACAATTTATATTTCTATTGCTAAAATATTATAATAGTACAAAGATTTATATTTTTAATATCACATAATATTATAAATAAATAAAAAATGAAGACATAATATTATATATATATATATATTCCTTCAAAAAATACATCCCATAATATATCAAATAAAAGAAAAAAATGGTTTTAGATTTAGCACTCTATTGGGAATGCCCCCATTCCACACAAAAATCTTATTACACCTAAGTATTGCCTCAAATCTTAAACATAGGATCCTTTCAAAAAATTAATGAAAAAATCTTAAACATAAGATTCCCATGGTACTGCAATCGACCCACCTTTTATTAAAAATTAATATCTCCAACCACTCAAAGTCAAAGATCTCTTCCATATTTTCATTTCAATTTCTCCATAAACATTGATTTTCTTCATATTACTAATTAAAACTCAAAATCAATGGCAAAATCACAAGTCGCCGTCATAATGATACCTTTGCCCTCACAAAGTCACCTCAACCGCCTCCTCCAATTCGCCGCCCTCATATCCTCCCACCACCTCCCCGTCCACTTCGTCGGCTCCGCCACCCTCAACCGCCAGGTCAAGCATCGCGCCACCACCCTACCACCCCACTCCATCTCCAAAATCCACTTCCACGACCTCCCCACCCCTCCAATCGCCGCCGACACCCCCCACCACCAACTAGCGCTCGCCAGAGCTTACATGAACTTCCGGCGACCCGTCGGAGAACTCGCCGCCCAACTCTCCGGCGAAGCCCGAAAAATCATCGTCATTTGCGACATGTTCGTCGCGGAGGCCGCCGGAGACGCCGCCTCCATGCCGGACGTGGAGTATTATTCCTTCCACATGCTGTCGGCCGTCAGTGTGTTCCACATCCTCCGCGGCGTCGCCGGAAAGCCGTGCGACGGCGAGAGAGACTGGGCGGAGAGCGTGCCACGTCAGCTGATCGAGCACTTGACTTTGCCGGAGCATTATAAGAAGAGGGCCGGAGATATTTACAACACGACTAGATTGATGGAAGGAATGTATATGGATTTGATTGAAAAGGAAAGGCTTAGCGGCGAAAATATGACTCAGTGGGCCGTCGGAGCGAACCTTGTCGCGAAATTTATATCGAAAAACGACACGATAACACGACACGAATGTTTGGAGTGGCTCGATAAACAAGCCCCGAGGTCGGTGATATACGTTTCATTCGGAACAAATGTTTCGCTATCAGAAGAAGAAGCAAGAGAGGTAATGTTTAGTATTTCTTCGTGTGTTACATTAATTAGCTTTAATGTATTAAATGTGAATTTAGAAACGTGTTTTGGCTAAATTTATTTTTATTATTTTCTAAATCTTGACATCTTATAATTATTTTTAAAGTTATAAAATATATTTTTTAAATAGTTTTATTGAAGTTTTTGATTAATAAAATTTATAAATTTTTTGATAATATATTAAAATAAATTTAAAAAAAAAAAATTTAATAGAAAATAAGTAGTTTTGTATTTTTTTTTTATATGTTGAGATAGGGGTTGTGAATTGGCGGCGGGGCCGGGACTCAGGAGTAAGGTGGGTCATGGGTAGTGTAGGTGTTAAAAAAAATTATGATTTTTTTTTATAGAACGTATTTTAAGATCTTATAATTGAACTGTTAAACATCTTATTTTACCAAACATTTTAAAACATCTTATAAGATTTAAAAATAATTTATAAAATATTTTAAAATATTGTTTATAAACCCTGTGAAACGAGTGACTCATCATTTTCATCTAAATTAACTCTTAACGTCAAACTTTGTTAAGTATTCCTAGATTTTATATATTAGAGGTTAAAAAAATTTCATATACGTATACATGTTGTAATTTCTTCTAAGATTCAATTTTGAATATTAAATAATAAATAAAAAATAGAATGCACATATTATTTAACAAATAAAATTGGAGTTCAGTTTGTGAGTAGCGCGGCAGTACCAGACAAATAACTATATTAATAAAAAAAACTAAAATGCATAAATTAATTAAGACTTAATTTCGTCCAAAAGTTTTTAGTTAAGCCTTTTAAAAGAAAAATCGTGAATCACATAACAAATCGATAAAAAATTATTAATTAGTTGATGGTGAAAAATATCATCTTGCATACAAAAGAAAATTGCCTACAAAATTTTTAATAAAATCATTTAGCTTGGTTAAGTATCATTTGGACCAATAAACTATTTTTAAAATATTAAATATTTAATTAGGAGTATAATCTCATCATATATATTAGGACTAAATTTCGAGAATATTTTTTAAAAAAATCATTAAAATTGGACGGTAATCAAATTATGCAAAAAAGATTTTTTTTTTTTTTATAAACTCTTTCTCATGCATAATTTTTCCTCAGCTAGCACTGGGGCTCGAAGAAAGCAACCAGAAGTTCATCTGGGTGGTGAGGGCTGCGGACAAAGCCGACGTCTTCTCCGGCGACGACAAGAGCTTTCGACTGCCGGAAGGGTTCGAAGAGAGGGTTAAAGGACGGGGGATGGTGGTGAGAGATTGGGCCCCACAGCCGGAAATTCTTGCTCATAAATCGACGGGAGGATTCATGAGCCACTGCGGCTGGAATTCGTGCTTGGAAAGTTTGAGCATGGGGGTTCCCATAGCAGCTTGGCCAATGAGCGTTGATCAACCACTTAATGCTTTATTGCTTTCGGAGATTCTCAAAGTTGGATTGATCGTGAGGGAATGGGGGAAGAGGGAGGAGGTGCTGAGAGCTCCGGCGATCGCGGCCGCAGTCGAGAGGCTGATGGCGGGTGGCGCGATTACGAAGAGGGCGGAGGAGCTCGGCGCCGCTATAAAGAAGTCGGTGGAGGAAGGAGGTGGATCACACAAGGAGTTGGAGAATTTCATTGCTCATATTACCTCTTAATTAATTTGCATGTTTGATAAATTAAATTAATAATTTGTTATTTTTTTAAGTGAAAATACACAAAAATACCTTTTTTTAATTGGGCATTTTCTATTTTATCCATCTTCCACAAAACTTTTAAATTTGCCCAAATTAAAGAAGAAATATCCAATATACTCTTCATTCCTCCATCAAAACACTCTCCTTCAAATCCCTTAATCAAATTCTTAAATTAATTATTTCTCTAATTAATCACAAATTAATTAATCAAATCATTAAAATTAATTAATCAAATTTTGACATCTAGCCGCAACGCACCCATCCAACAATGTTCTTTTTTCTGTTATAATATATGTAAATATATTATTATATTTTATGGATATAATATTAGATATATCCAGTGGGCTTTAGGCCCACAAGACTTAGGGTTAGGTATCCTTTATATATTGTATCTTCCCTTTGTATTCTCTACATTCTACACATTCATTGTAACGGCAGTTCATATTATTATATCTCCTGGTTTGGTCGCCCCCAGACGTAGTCACTCTGTGACGAACTGGGTCATCAAACTCCGTGTTATTTACTTTTATGCTTGCGCTTTTCTCTCGATTACAACATTTTCTTCCGGCACTCTTCGCCGGAAAAGTGCCATTCAATTGCTAGAAATAGACACAGATTCGTCTGGCTATCTATGAGAAATTGAAGTTGTGGAAGAAATTGGGGCTTCGATTTTTCGATCTATGCCGTTAGCAGCGCGAGATTTTTCGTGGTTCATCCAGCTTTGACGACGGTGGGCGTCAATTGTGGGTAGCTGCATAAGCTTCGTCTGAAACCGCCGCGAGAAGTCTGCCCCTGTTCGCGAGCGCCCGTTCGTAACCGGAGTGTCACACACGCCTACCTCTGCATCGCCGAAAACTTCCTGCTTAACCGCCGTCACACACCTCCGTGAACCACTCCTCTAAAGCGACGCTCAACCACCAACCGTTGTTCTCCGATTTTGGAAAGCCGTCGCCCGATTCTCACTGAAATGCCCACGCTGGTTGACGGAATCATGCACAGCCGCAGCTTGTTTCCGTCCAAGCCGTAATCGCCCTCTCTTCACGGTAATGAGGAAGGAAAAATGAATGGGCCCAATTCATATTTTCCTTGTTAAAGGCGCGAGAAGAAGTTGTACCAGATGTAGGGTTGCAAACGAATCAAATAATTTTGATTCGATTCGGTATTCATATTCGAATTTCGATATTCGTATTCGAAATTTTATGATTCGAATTCGATTACAAATATTCGATTCGATTCGATTATTATTCAAATACGAATACAAAATAATGATATTCGATTCGATATTCGTAAATATTCGATTAAATATTTTTTTATAAATATTATAATGATAATAGACTTAATAGTTAGTATAATTATTGCTATTATTATTATTGTTATTATTATTATTTTAAGATTATAGACCATTAGAAATTTATGGCTGCTATAATTACTATTATTTTAAGGATGTAAGCTCATTAGATAATAATCTAAATATCATATGCACTTATATTTCAAACTCTTACCCGAGGGTTGTAAATGAATCAAATACTTTTGATTCGATTAGGTATTCGTATTCGAATTTTGATATTCGTATTCGAATTTTTATGATTCGAATTCGATTCGAATTTTTATGATTCGAATTCGATTCGATTCGATTATTATTCAAATACAAATACAAAACTATGATATTCGATTCGATTCGATTCGTTTGCAACCCTAACCAGATGTTGAGGAAGGAATTGTGCAGGAATCCATGGCATTCAGAGACGTCAGTGGGAAAGGGTTTTCTCTCGGTTAATAAGAATTAAGTCAAGTGCGTGTGTTTGGATTGGGGGATAAAAATGTTAATTGAGTTATAAATTAAAAATAAGATCATATAAGGGTATTATTGTCTTTTTATCATTATTTTGGACAAAATTGAAAATTTTGTAGAAATATGGAAAAAAAAAAAAATGCCCATGTCAAAAAAGACAATTATAAAATTCTCTCCCCCTTTTTTTTTTTTTAATTTTGATGATTAAACTATGAAATTGAAAGTTGTTTAGAAATTAGGCAAAATAGAAATTACTCATGTTAAAAAGGACATTTCTGAAATTGTTCCCTTTTTACTTTGTTCTCTTTTAAGGGGCCGAAGCTCATTCCAAAGCTGAAGTCGGGAGCCTAATGCAACAAAAGACTTGGGGCAGTGATAAAACTTTAGTATAAAAGAAAAACACCACTTCTTTGGTTGATTAGTGGATCACCTTAATCACCCGCCCGCCATTCTCTAGTGGATTATTTAATATTACTGTCATTTTATGGCTTGTGGTTGTTGTGCTATCGTTAGTTAATTTAATACTACTGTCATTTTATTGCAACAGCTTCGTTCGTGGATTGTGAGGACCTGCACCTTTGCTCGTGTGTCGCGAAGCCGTCGGAGCTGCACGTCTGTCGCCGCTGTCCACCGGAGCCATGCCGCCGCTTGGAGTCGCACGTCCAACGCCGCGCTGCCGCTGGAAAAGTAGAGCATAGATACATTCAGCTCACGGAAAAAATAATTGGGCGGGTTTACCTGATTCAAGATGAATTTTGCGCGATTAGGTATTCAACCCCAGATTTTATGCTCACAACACCATCTCGTCGGATTGCGTCAATTTTATGAGGGATTGCAATTGAAACAGCGATGTTCGCCGACGGCCACTACAAAATCGCTAGCGAGAACACATCAGGGCAGTGCGCGGTGGTTCGATATTGTGGAACCAGCGAATGTCGTGCGGGGCATGACTGATTCGGCTATCTTCATGCTGTAGTGAACATATCAGATGACAGCGGGGTAAAACGGAAACATATTTTGGGGTATTGAGGATGTCCTAATTAGGGGTTTTCTTCTTCGTTTAGTAGCTACATATTTTTGGATTGATTTTTTGTGGAGGAGTCCAATAGTCAATAATATTGTAAAGCCCAAATAGGCCCAACATTTGGTGTTATCTTGCCCTAGAAAACATTGAGGGAATATAAGAAATGTGTAAGAAAATTACAATTCACGTTTTGAGAAAATCCAAAAGGGCAGAAATCTTGCAGAAGAAATATCCGAAATTTCAACCGTTGGATCGAGCTGAAATTTTGTCAGCACGTTCGGAACTTGTGGAATTACATTCTGAACGGTGGAGATCGTATTTGGACCTCTATATTGACGGGAATAGGCCGCGAACAGAAGTTCTGTTTTTTGGGCGATTCACCTCTGTGCAGCTGAGGTAAAAGGGTCGTTTCTCACAAACCAACCGTTGGATCGGGCTGTAATTTGGACAGCACGTTCAGGACACATAGGGGTTGATTTTGGACGGTGGAGATCAGGTTTGGAGGTTGCGAGAGTTGTGAAGAGTAGCCTCCAGCTGGTAGTTGTTGGGTGAGGTCCTTCTAATCTCATTGTAGTTATCAAGTATTGTTGTCTTGATACACTTGTAGTAGAATATCTGTTGTGGACAGATTGTAACCTTGGATTTTTGCTCATAGTGAAGTTTTTGGTGGACTTCGGTCCCGTGGTTTTTACTCCTCACGTTGAGGAAGTTTTCTACGTTAAAATCGTTTGTGTTGTGCATGGTGATTGCTTGTTTTATCGTGCATTATATTCTTAGTATTGTTTCCTACTAGATTCACACAAGAGGGGGATAATTGATCATTCCGTTGCGTAGACGAATACTCTGTTCTTTGATTATTCGTGTGTTTATCCCAACATATATTGTGCTGATAACGTGTTTTAGGATAATCGAAAAAGCATAAAGAAAACGAAGAACAAATTTATTGACCCATTGTTTTTGTATATGAGATCTCTTTATATAGGTTACAAATTAGGGTTACAGAAATATATGTTACATAATGAAATGACTAAACTACCGTAATTAATTTTGATGAACACACATAAATGTAATTTCTTTTAACAATTATTTTAATTTTGTATCTGTTTCTCTCCAAAATTCACATACAATTTACACTAAAAAAATGGAAAGGATAGTGGGCATTTACCCATATACCACTATTTTATTTAAAAATATATTATTCTTAAAAAATATAAAATTCCAGTAGTGCAAATTCCACTAGGTCGAAGGGAGTACAAAACATCTGCATATTACATTAAATGCATAAAATTCACTTAAATCTATTATACGTCCGGTTTGGGTTAAACCCTTGTTATTTACTCAAAATAAATCCGAGCCCCTTGGATGGTTAAACCCGCTTAACCCCCACAATTCTCTCTCTCCTTTCCCATTTTAAATCTCTCTCTTGTTTCCTCATTATAAATTAGTCATAATCATGAAAGTAAACAGAATATTATAATTTTAATTTTTTTATTGTCCTATAAAATAAATATATATTATTAAAATTTATTTTAACACCCCCTACTAAATTCCTATCGGTCAACCTCCTTTCGGGTTTGAATGCAGACTATCGAACCTTATTCCATATTCCATTCCTTCCCGACATGAGTAGACTACTCCTCGGGCTGTAGACCATCACTGTAGGTAGTATCCTAATGCAATTCTCTACTCAATTCTAACAATTAAAGTAAACACGCCTAAGTACGAGTCCATTGGTTAGTGTTTTGTATATAGTTTATGGTATAATATAAGCCAATTCAATATATATTTATATAGATATTAAAATACATACGCACACATTTGATTTGCAGTTTTGCACCTAAAACTGCAATTGCATTGTTTGTTGATACAATTTTTCAAGAAAATTTGTAGTGTCATTTATATATTGGTTCAAAAAAATAGTTATATATACAAATTGATTTACAATTTTTGAACAGAAGTATAATGTTTACTACACAGAAGCATATTTTTTTTCTGCACAGAACTAATTTGTAAATAGTATCAATTTTGTGAATTATTTTGTAATTTTCCCAAATTTCTAATCGTCATATATTTAGGAAAAAAAAAACATAGTTTAAGCACTTGCTAGTTGTCAACTCTTCATATGTTGAGGCACAGTTGTTGACTAAAACTTTACTATTGAAACTACACATTTTTTTAGGATCATAACTTTTCTAACTAAGCAAAATAAATATCATATTCTAAAATATAAATTGAGCAAATTGGTTTGATTTGTGGCTGAATTTGAGCTTAATTTGACTTCAATCTGCTGCTTTTGAAATTAATTTGTACATCTTAAATTATCAGTTTGAAAAATCAGGTGAGTTAGCTCACTTGGTCACCGGAATTCTCACTTGAGTGAGTGGTCCTAGTTTGATTCCCTTTGGGAACGAATTAGAAGTGAGATATAAGATTGGCCTGAAGATATTTTTGAAGTGTTTGAAGATTTAGTGTACTAATATTTCATATTATGACAACTATACCATATTTTAAAGAAAAACAAGATTCAATCACAAAAAGTAACTACTACATGCATAAAATCCTATCCAAGAATGTTCAAACAAGAAATGAGTGAACGAACAACTGGAAAAAAAAATTGTGATAGCATGACGATATTACTTGTCAATTGTCATCTCATTGCCTTAGAAAAATGTGCCAAACTTGATGTATAACAAAATAAAACCTGCTTTTTTTTTTTTTGGATCAACTAGCTCACAGGAAAACAAGCAAAACAATCTCATAGTAATAAAGGAAGTTGGCATACTCACGGCTCTTGACACTAGACACGTAGTGGCACACGCATACGTACGTACATATATATATATAGACACCTAGTGATTAAAGTATTGAATAATGAGTGGGTCACTTGTGAACTCACTTCACATAAACTCGTATTACTGTTATTTATATATTATTACTGTTATAAAAATATATTTAATTTTTTAACAATAATAATGTATATGCATAGCAGTAATAGTGAATATACATAACATTGATAGTGTATATATATGACAGTGATAATGGATGAATTCGAGTTCACCGTGAACTCGGGTTCATACAAATTTTTATCTTGGATAAATTGAAATTTTAGTCATATGAGAATTTGTATTCATATATTAATTTTTTTTAACACAAATGATTCAACAAGAATTTTTTGTGAAAATTAATGAATTAATGTATGATTAAATTTGTTGAGCACAAATTCTCATAAGTCAAAAAAATAATTTTTTTTACAGATGAGACCAAATATACAATAAAAAAAGAAAAAAAAATGAAACCATATTTGTTAAGTATAAATTCTAATGAGACCAAAAGTGTCATTTAACCTTAAAGCATGTGATCATTTTTAACGTGATTTCCTACTTGAAGTACATATCAATATAATATATCCATGCACTAAAACAGAATATAAGTTGTAGTTTATTTAATTTTATGAAATTCTTTCCATGAGAATACTAATTAGAATGAGTATTAGGATAATTATGTGGTTATTGAGAATAATTTTTTTTAATAATATTATTTTTTCTTCTGATTAATACTCTAGCTTTCCATCATTTATCTATGCCGCAACTGATAATTTTCTTTAAACTTTTTTTTTTCTAAATTTAAACACAATATTAAAGATACAATCATTATAAAGACAATCTTTCCTCAAGTATATCCACGGCCGCGAGGAAAAAACTGTTTATTCTTGTTCCTACTGAAAATTTATTCAGGTGCTGAATTCTCAACTCTTGCCTTTATAGAGGAGGTTCAAATAAGTAGACAATCTATTACGAGGAGAATGACGGGAGTTTGCTTTCAATGGAAATCGAATTCAAGATATTGAGTGAGTTTAAACTCTGATATTATGAAAAAATCTCATTTAATCTAAAAGTTCAAACTTTAAAATAGACGTGAAATCAATTTATTTATTTAATTCTCTTGATTCATGTATGTATTTTAGTTAAAAAAAAAAAAGTTACTTGTCAATATAATTTAACTACTGACGCAGTTACACAACTTGCACTTAGCCAAACATACGCCAAGATCGATTTTTAATCAGAAATTTTGTGGTGTCAAATTAATGGGATTTTTAAATTTGTATTTTTCATACACATGTGCCACACGCAGTGACATGTAATTGTACTCTTGAAATGTCATATTTATGTCGCGACATTCCTTTTTTTAAAATTTGGAAAAAGAAATTTGTGTTTTTGCATTCAAATTATTTTGTACTTTTATTTTCAGATTTTTTGTTCAGTGTATTTCATTTTCTTGTCTTTACCCATCACGTGTTTTTTTTCTTATATCAATGTAATGTAAAACAAACGAATTTAAGACAAGACGATGTAATAAAAACAGTATATCTTTCGTTGATATTACTTATATTTTGATGTAGTACAATTATTCGGCCTCTCATGCGAGGTTCAAAGTCCAGTTAGAAGATAAGATTGTCTATTATAGCAAGATGTACGTAATAGAATAAATCTCATAGAGTCGGCTAGGCAGAGTCTTAATAAGAAACTTTTGTCTCACCGGCTCTAATAGAATAAGTATGAATATAATTTGTTATATAATATGTGGGTAATGGATTTAAAGATAGGTTAGGCACACCGAAAAACTATGCTATTTTTAAATGTATTAATTCCTCTCACTCAGGTGTAAATGGTTCTCACGAGAAATTGAGCTTCCAGGATACAAAATCTATTTCACGAAAATTCGATAGTTACACTCTAACGAATTTCAGAAATAGAAATCGCAAGTATTTAAAAATAAGAACTCAAACATATTTTAGAGAGAGAAGAACAAAACACAGAAGAAAGACTCTTATTATTTTTCAGTGTACTTCATCTTCAAGAACGCAAATTATTTATAGGCACCCAAGAGATTATACCGAAGAGATGCGTCTGTTTATGAAATTTCTTATTTGCAACTTTTCCTGAAAAATAAGAGTATACAATTCTTCGTAATACCTTTTAATTTGCAGTAGTTTTTCTTTTTTAATTTACTTAAGTTACCAACCGTTACCTTTAATTAAAAATGAATTTAACATAACTAGTTCAAAACCATCTCCTGCTTATTAATATTTATTTATTTTATCTTTTATATAGATTATATATAATATTACATAATATATAAAATATTCAATTAAAGTGGACAACATAAAAAATGCAAACAACTATATTATATTATGTAAATATATTAATATTAAATACAACATAATTAGGTGTCCAAATCTCATTGGGCCACATCCTTCGAAATTAAGTATTTGGCCTAAACTTTACTTTTGCTAAAGTTCTTGCATTATATGTACGATTCTGGGCTAATACTAGAACAATATAAGACACATTTTCTTTTGCCTATAAATATTGCCTCCATTGCACATAATAAAGAATTGGAAAAACATTCAAGTCCAAGCGTAGATTTAACAAATCTTAGTGTCTTTAATGTTTTCCAATAATGTTCTTGAATTCCATTAATACTCCAAGCATTCAAGCACTCAATCGTTCATATCTTTTGTGTTGTCTTAAAAGGCGGCAATCACCATATATATTGTTCATTAATATTGATCCTCCAATGTCATATTTAAAGATATAATTTTTATTATATTTATAAAATAAAATAAGAGATAAATGCATTTACTACTATGCATATAGATTTAGAGAGTTCCACTTAAAGATTCCTTGTCAAAATAGCTTTCCAAAAATTTTTTTGGAGAGCAGTTTTGACACGAAAAAAAAATTATGTTTAACCGTTCTTTAAAACTATTTATATGAAATAATAAATAAATTAAAAATGAGGACAACTTACAAGGCAGTTTTTAAAATCGCTCTCTAAAAGTTCTCTAATAGAGCGATTTAGAACCGCTCTATAAGTGAATTTAATAGAGTGGTTTTTAACTGCTCTGTAAGGTGTTATAATTAAGGCAAAAAGATTGTGTATGTCCTCTTCAACCCCCTCCCCTTGTTCAACAATTAGGTATCAGAAGTCTCTCTCTCTCTCTTATACATACATATATATGTAGTTTAGCAATTAGATATCGTGCATTCTGCTTATGTTTGTTAACGGCTACCGAAAAACTGTGGATGAGATTGCCTATTCCAATCCATGTTGCATCTGCTATTCCACTCACCGGATGATTGTCATGTGTTAAATATATTACACGGTATATATTAAGAGGGATTAAATAGTAATTTTAATATTTAACACATGACAATCATCCGGTGAGTGGAATATCAGATGCAACATGAATTGGAATAGGCAATCCGATCTGGAAAAACTGGGGCCTTCCTATTTCCCGCTGTGGATAACCAATTATTTGTCATGCAAACATCTACTTATACAAAATAATCTTCGTATACACTTGAAATGTCGTCACCGAAGATTCACCAAAGAACTATGTTTTAAAAAATCAGTCGGATCGGTCCGACCGCTAACCGGACATAATAGCGTATGGTTCAAAAGCGTTCGACTGGCCATTTACTAAAGCGCTTGAGAACCGATGAAAAACGGTATTAATCGGGTTGAACCGATCGAACCGGCAGCTGGAAGAAATTTTATTTAAAAAAAAATATTTAGAGGTCATTTTGCAATTTCAAAATTTTGTTGATGCCCTAAGATATTTATGAAAAAAAACCTAAAATGAGGAAGAGCATGATGCCTATATTTCTAATCTCATTCTGGAAAAATAAACTTTAATCTCAAAATGCAGCAATTGGTTTGACATCGACATCCATCTCCGGCAGTGCAACGAGCGGTACATCTCCAAGTGGTGTAGCGTCTACATCCAGTATCTTCATTATATATTAGTTACAAAGAAAAAATTGTATAATATCCATAATTTATATATTATTTAATTATGAGATCATCATACCGGCTCAACCGCTTTATTAACTGTCTGACCAATCAGATTCGGTTCAACCAAAAGCGCTAAAGTGTGCGGTTCAATGTCCGTTTTCGATTTTTAAAATATAGCCGAAGAACATGTCACAAGAAGGGTAAGTTATCTGATAAAGCATCACCGTTTCACATGAGAGGCGCCGATGTGGCGTTGGAGTTGCTGTCGAGGCCGAGGATGGTGTCGGAGTCTTTCCCCAAGAGAGGAGCTCGCCGGACGATGTGGTAGCTCTAGTAACCATCCCGAACTAACGAAGTTATTGCTGAACGTGACTATACAGAGGAGCCGCGCCATGAGGGTGGTGCTGCCGCTAGAGGCCACGACGGAGAATTTGATCGTGGCGCTGCAACCGTACAAGAAAGCGGGATGATTGCCTGTTCTCCATCCGATCAACTCTTTCACATTCGATCTCCATTATTCCTAATTTAGCTTAGAAAGTAAGAACTATCTCAATTCTCCTATCAACATTCAATTCAATATTATTTAAACCTCAATCCACTAATAGAAAAAGCTAATTGAATGCACGTGTAGAGGAGAATTTCCTCATAATTTTCTTACAAGCTAGCTAGAAGTGGGTTTCTCCTAATATATCCACTTTCTCAATAATAATTTTTCAATGCAGAACAAAAACCTTTAGTTTTTTCTTTCATTTCTCATTTGTTATAACAAACTTGAAAATTCAATTTCTCATTCAGTCAAACTTGAAATTTTGCTAATAATATATCGAATTGAAGCTCTCTTCAATGAACACATTTTTCAATAGAATTTACCCCAAAAATATTAAAAATCGTGATTAAATTGACATTGAGTTGAAAAGTTGTGAATTAATTAAATTAACTCAAAATAAAATAAATAATGAAAGATATATAGGTGAATTTCAGGAGGGTTAAGGTAAATCATTTTCATTCTCCCAAAAATTTACCGAACAGTTTATTTCATTTTATTCTATTTCCCAACTTTACACCGACTAAGCACTAACCAAGTATATATTCTACATATCCACTAAACCTCATTTTAATCTTAGGCTCTATTTGTGTGGATGAATTTGAAATGAATAGATTTTAAAAAAAATACATGTAAGAAAATATATTTTTCAAGTTAAACATTATAAAAAGATGAGAAAGAAGGAAAAAAGTAAAAAGAGATAGATATGATAAGTGGTGGAGATGGGAGATTTCATGAATGACATGATTTTGAAGAAGTTTTAGAATTCCATCATTTTAAACATAACTCAAATCCAACTATTTGTAAATTCATGGAGAGAGTGATTATTTGTGTGTGAAATCCACGAATTTCAAATCCACTCATCCAAAGGGAGCCTTAAAGATTCCATACCAGTAACCAGGTCGCCGCATTTAAATTTTTTTTATGAAAAAAAAAACGTATTGGTAATATGGAACTGCATCCCACACTTGTGATTCATAATTTTCTATAAAAATAAATAGTCTACTAATATGTTATAAAAACTTATATCAAAAGGTGTAAATTTTATATGCAAGCATATACTCATTCCATCCCAACTATTTCTTCGTGGTAGTGAATATACAACTTTTTATATAAAAGAGAAGTATGTAAGTATTAAGTTAAAAAATTAAAAAAAATTATTGATTTTTATGAGTGGATTTTTTTTTTTAATATGTAAAAAAAAATTAAAATATTATAAATAAAAAGGTGTGAAAAATGGTTGAATCGGAGAAAGTACTTCAATAATTTTATATAATTAGGAGAAAGATGAAAGATGGACAAAGGTGCATGGGGGACCTATGGCTATGGCAGCAAGAATGAGGAGATCAAAATCACGGATGCACAACATTACAAAACAATCCAGCCTCACTCTGACTTGTGTGTTTATGTGATAATAATATTTATTAAATAAATAACTTATCATATCTAAAAATCAGATATGATACGAGTATATATATATATATATATAATTATGATTAAATATGAATAACTCAAATGGTTAGGGTTAAACTATGTATATTCTTGGAGAAAGTCTTGTATGTAATGTTACATATGCAATACTGATTTAAAAAATGAAAATATAAAAATTCGCGAGTCAAAAGACAAATTGACTGATTTTAAGCGGATCAGACTGTTAGTCCTAAAATGTGTTACTATAAGATAAAATATGTGTTATTACTTAAATTATTTTATTGTATTTTTAAAGTAACTATAAAGATAATATATATTATTACAAGAATAAATATGTGCTTCTTAATTTATTTTTCAGTATTTTTGTTGATTTATGTTGTTAATATAATAATACATCTTTTAATACCCAACAATATATATTTTTCTAAGAACAAATAAATATTTATACATATAGTAACACACATTTGCTCTAATAGTAACACACATTTGTTCTAACTACTACACACATTTTGCTCCCAGTCCAGATTGTGTATGAGTAAATGTATGTTAATGTAAGGATAAAATGTATTTTTTATAAAAATACATATTTGTTTCTTAATTTATTCAACATCCTTTTAAATCTAGGTATATTGTTTAATGTGATAACACATTTTTTATTATTTTATATATGTTATTATATGAAAAAAAAATCTTTAAAAATAAATAAATATTTATGAAAATTAATATTTTTTCTTATAGTAACACACATTTTGCTCTTACATTGTATGAAAAAAAATTATTTCTACAAAAATAAATAAATATATGTAAAAAAATTAACATTTAGTCTTATAGTAATACACATTTGGCCTCATAGTAACATGCATTTGCTTATATAGTAACACAAGTTGGGGCGAAAATGCTGAAATTTAAAAATTATCTAGATCCGATCTGACCCGGTCAAGATCCACAAATTTTTATATTTTTCTTTTTTAATTCAATATTGCATGTGCAATATTGCATTTAAGTTTTCGTGATATTCTTGAGGTCTTGGGTTCAAGACATGAAGATAAAAGTGTTATTCCCTCTTGTGGTGGTCTCGATAATTAATGTTTAATTGTTACAATAACATATATATTTGATTTAAGATATATAATATATTACTCATCATCTCATATTTTAAGTATTTTGATCTCAACTCTATGTGAAATTTTTTTATTTTAGAACTGAGAGTATATATTACTATATATATTCACTAATCTCATTAGATTTATAAACTATGGGGGCGCTTGGTATAAAATTCTTCAATGGTAATAGGAGTGAGGATATATATATAGTAATTATAGTAGGTAAAGAGACCAAAATATTGATTTTACTCTTAAATAAGGTAATCATTATCCACATTTGATTACCTTCATCTCATCCTATAATTATCCTTCTCAATCAATCCCCCTATAACAATCAACAACTTTCTTTTTTGTATATTTATTCCAAAACTAGAGCACAACATTAATGATGTAACCACCATAAATATAAACTCTTATTGAACATATGTAAGGGTAAAGAAAAAAAATAAAATTACATTCCCATTACCATCGATAAATTTGAAACAAACGTCCGCTGTATATATTCTTCTTTCTCACACTCTTATGTGAAAATGGGTAGTATTTCGATCACCCTCTGTCATCCATGTGTCTCTAGCCTATTGCCACCAATGAATTTCTTCCCGAGCTTTCCATTTGAAAATCCATTCCTTCATATTCTTGATGTTAACTCAATCTTAACAGTGTATCATCTTCATCTAGCAAACTTTCTAGCTTGTGTCTCTCTTTTTTAATCTTTAGCAAAATATTCTCCACTAATTCTTGAGCCCAACGGCTAAGTTTATAAAAAATATAAGGTATTAAAATATGTATTATTACAGTACTAACATATTATCAACATAAAACAATAAAAATAATGGGAAAAAAAATTAAGAAATACATATTTGTTCTAGTAAAAATACATATAGTTACTTTAAAAGTACAAAAATTAATTTTTTAAGAAGTAGTAATTAACACACATTTTGTCTTACAGTAACACACATATGTTCCTATAGTAACACAATCAGGAACTGACGGTCTGACCCGCATAAGATCCGCGAATTTGTTATCTTGACTCGCAAATTTTTTCATTTTCTGTTTTAAAATCAATATTGCATGTGTAAAATTGCACACAAGACCTTCTCAAGATATTATTGTTCATTGATTATAAATATATATAATGATATCAATAAATGCAATTAATGATGAATTTCCATACTTTGAACAATTTCAAAGGAAACCTACTCTATCATTGTACATAAATTTTCTTTCTTTCTTTTCCCTAACATACCCTTCTCTTCTCTCTTTTTTCCCTTACAGTTGTAATGTGTAATATCTTACTTTATTTTGGCCATGAAATTAGGACATGATGGAAGTGGAATGCAATAATTCATTAAGAAATGTAATGTAATATGCAATTCACAATGTGCCTGTGGGGTCAAATTGGTGAATGAAATGTCGTTTTTGTGGGGCCCAAAGCTATGGGTAGAGTATATAATGGATAAAGAAAACAAGCAGCGACTAAAGTTGAATGGACAGGGACTTGATATATTTGGTACCAAAAAGAAATTAGATTATTAAATATTAGTATTAAAGCAAAAGTATGAAAAGGGAAAAAACATAGGCATAGATCTTCAATCAAGGAATGTTATTGTAATTAATGATTCTCGTTAAACTTTATTATATCATATGATTGATTACAAGTTATTTGTAACACTGCTTTTAATAGTAAAGGTCGACGAAAATCATGCTGACTCCGCCCATGAAAATTGGAATATCTATTTTACACGTGGTTTAATGTAATATATTGGAAGATGTCATGGAATATTGTGATGTCCGTTTACAAATTTAAAAATTGTATATGAAAAGTTGTATACTTTTCATATACAATTTTTAAATTCATAAACGGACCTCACAATATCACATAATACCCTTCGATATATTGTATTAAACCACGTGTAAAAAATGTGGCCCAATTTTCATGGACGGAGAGAGTAATTAATATGATGGGGCAATTTAGCAGTGCAAACCTTTTAAAAGTATTTTAATAAGTGAAAAAGTGTATATTTGTATATATTTGTGTGCATTAATTGCTTTAATGTGTGTATTTATTTATACTCGTGTGTATTTATAATATATATTCGTGTGCATATTTTACTCATAAAAGTTTTTTTGTGGTGGTACCTTTTAATAAAACACATTTATATTTTACACCTCTTCCTAATTAATCCTAATAATATAATCGTCCAAAATATGTACTTTTTGCACGCGCTTATGCATTTAATTAGATATTGTCGTAAAGAATGTGCATATATAAAATTTTGCCAATATTTTTATCTTGTACGTGCACTGTATAATTTAAATATAGTTTTAAACAGTTAAGATTATTTTTATTTGAAAAATTAGGGTTGTATACACTGAAAAATTACATTTGTCCAATTATAATTGTTCATTAAAAGCAATTCTAACAGTTTAGTAAAAACAACTCAAATTATTTTAAAATGCATTTAATTTATACAGTGTACATAATGCACAACACACTTAGTGTGAAAATTAATTTCATATAAGGATCAAACATCTTGTTCTAGAGTTAATATAAAAAAAACAGCAAATTTTAGTGGAAGTTTTTCAGTAAACTTAAAATTTAATATTGTTCACAAATACATTTAATTTGCACGATGCACATGAAATTTAATCAAATCCAAAATACGTTAAAATTTTCCGCGCACAGTACACATAACGAGAAAATAAAAATTTCTACAAAATTATACTTGCATACGAAATTTTTCAAAATATATATATATATCATAGTGGAATGTCTACAACTTGTCAATAAAAGTTTTAAATTATATAAGCATCTTTATTTCTTAATCTATAAATATTATGATCCAATTTATGGTAATCGATTATTTAACATATTGGTTAACCGTATTGAAACGTGAAAAAAAATCATTGACTTATTAAATTATCTATCGAGTCATGAAAAAAAAAATCAACATGACATAAATAAATCGATTATCTGTTTTACGTCAAGCAATACGTGGAGTAACTCTCGATATAGCAGTAAAAGTAAGACGTGTATATGGATCGACTCATCAAGTTCCCACTGAAATAGGATCCACACAATGAAAAGCACTTGTCATCAAGGTTGTAGAAATAAAAAATCGGACATTTTCCGGCTGCCTAGTCACCGCCTAGGCGGCCGCCTATTTTTTTAAGTTTTTTTAAAATAGATAAAAACAAATTTAGGATTGTCTAGGAACGCGTAGGGCGCACTTAGGACTGCCTAGACGACGCCTAGGCCAGAAAACACCTAGAATTGCTGATTTTGTAGAAATCGGATCGGCAAGTGGCCGTCTAACGCCTAGACGGCCACTTAGGCCGATTTCTGCATCACTGCTTGTCATTCATTGGTTATTTGCGGGATACTGGAATCGTTTAAGTCGAAATATAGCTTTCCATTTAAGTTTTGAATCAATGGATACTGCTTAAAGGGAGTGATCTATTGATGAAATTTTTAAGTAAGTAATTACTTACAAGCAATTAATTTACTCAAAAAAATTTAGTTACAAATAATTATTTATTTACTGGATATCATTCCAAAGTAGAAAATTAAGAATCTAATTGACAAGAATATAAATGAATTATTTTCACATTTATCTGTAAGTATATTTAAAATGAACTGAATTCTTTCGAGGAACGTTACATTCTTTTTTATCAGGGAAAAAGAAGTATATAGAGAAACCAAGAAAAAAGAGTAAATTAAAAAAGATAAAAAGAAAAACCCCTTTAAATCTACAGATCTGTGTCTTCTGTGTAGTGTCTTAAATCTGCAATCTCTAATGGAACAGACTACGGTGGTAGCGGTGGATGAGGGTCACTGTCGAAAAAATGGACGGTGATGGACAAGCGGCAGATGAGAGATCTAGGGTTTTTCATCCTTTCCAATGGTACCGTTTTTACGGTGTCGATTGGTAGGATGACCCGTTAAATTTTTTCTTTCTTTTTCAATTTATGTTGTTTGTTCTTGGTTATGCAGTACTGTATTTTCTAGTTTTTTAGTTTTAGTATTTGCTTTTCTTCTCCTCTACTTGTTAGTTGTGAGATTTTCTACGCCTCGTGTGGAGTCCCCCTGTAATGGGTTTTGGTATTTCTACTTTGAAGATGTGCTTGGGATTTAAATCTGGTAGTGTGCCAGATGATATTGGATCATATAGGGCTCTCTGCTGATTTGCAGGTTGGATCGAGATGGATGTTATTTCTTTTAGATGGTGAAAATCACCTTGTGTGGGGTGTATTATTTGCCGTAGAGTTTTAAATGATTGTTAGCATCTGTCTTGTGTACTCTTCATATCTTCTAGTTTGGTTTGGAGCAGTTTATGTATATTTATGAAAGATCATTTCCTTTAAAAAAAATAAAAAGGAAAAAAGAAGTATACTAAAGTCAATTCAGAAAAATAAGAGTATATTTTTTCTGTGAAATACACCACTTCAAACTGCAGCAATTACTACCTATATATATTTAACTCTCGAACAACTAAAAGATTTAACTCTTCAAGTAACGTTCCGTCCATAAAAATTGGTCTACCTTGATAAATTATGATTATTAAAAAATATTTAATATAATATGTAAAAGTGAATATATATGTATAAAAAATAAAAATAATGATAGTAAATTTTCTATTTTAGATAAATGAATTATTTATTATGGAACACCGTTTAAGATAACTTGGACCATTTATTGTGTAGGTTGTATATATTTGCATGCACTTAATTAGTGTTGTAATTATTATATGTTGGCAGAGAATTATTGCGATTCCAATTGACAATATAAGTTTATCGTTATGCAGTTTTATGATTATACCTAACCTCCTAATGTTTGGAAGAATTGCACGTGATATTATATGAAGGATTAATTCATCTTTTGTTTTGTTGTATTCTTTTCTTACTTAAAAAAGAAAAAAGTTTCAGATCGAAGAGGTAATCATTATAATTAATTGCCAATTTCTATGAATCAACGTGCATGGTAGCAGTAGCCAGTAATCATGTTGTTCGAATACGTAAGGGATGACACATTTATTTATTCTTTTTAAATATGTGCGTATAATATTAATATTTTAAAAAATATAGTTTAATAGCTTTTGTGAAAGTAAATTAATCTATCCGTCCCACAGAAATTTGCACACTTTCATTATTTATACGTCCTACACAAATTTGCACACTATTTAAAAAGGAAGTATTGATTTACGTGCATACTCACAAACTTATACACAATTTATCCATATCGCTACTTTATATATAAAATATATATTTTTTAAAAATATATCATCCCGTAGGGTGCAAATTACTAGGGGACCGATTTAGTTTTTAGAATTGTATAAGTACTTGGCATTTAGGGACCTTAGGTAGCTGGTGGCCCGGGCTATTTCTCTCTCAAAGATGAAATTTATTCTTTAAAATATTTAAATAAAACAAGAGTAAAATTAGTTTTTTTTTAGGGGGAGGGGGGATTATTAGTTTGTTGGTTCGATTAATGTATAACCACAAAATCTTCTATGAACAGTTTAAATTTATAGTATTAAATATTTAAATGTTTATACTGATACTTATATATATATATATTTATTTATTTATTAATACCATTAGATTAATAAATTAAAATTATAGTATAAAATATTATGGTATATCACTAAATATATGTAATGGTATCAATGAATACTATAAACAAATTTCACATGAACAAGTCTCATAAATATGAAATATCATTTTGAAAATAATTCTATAGAAATATGTATGTTAATTACTAAAAATATGTACAATTGAGCATAATTAGGTAAAACGCGTGATACCAATTTTAACTAAAATATATATGTTAATTACTTAGTTTAACCGGGCTCCTCATTTGAGTAAGTGATCCGGGTTCGATTCTCTTTGGGAACGAATAGGATGGAGATATAAGGTTGGCTTGGAGATATGGTGAACTAACTTCTAACTACTAACAACTAACATTTACCGATTAAAAAAAATTGAAATGTGCAAACTTAGATAACTGAAACATAAAAATTTGATTGAAAACGTCAAATAAAATGTAGTTAGCTCTAAAATTTAACTTAAACATAAAGTACGCACATTTTTTAAATTTGTGCTCCAGCTATATATGAGCGTTGATCATATATTTTTTATCTTATTACATAATTCACATGTAATAATACACATATTAGTTAATTAGATTAGATATTTATGTCTATTTAAAAAGTATATCATTCTACGAATAAATATATAATATAAATATATGTATATATATATTACATAATTAAAGTACATTAAAATATATAAAAACGTCATCAGTATATAATATACTAAGGGCTCATTTGGTTCGTAAGATAAAAATATTTATCTATAAAAAACAAGCATGTTTTTTACGGATAGATATTTTTATCTTACGAACCAAATGAGCCCTAACTGTTAAAATTACATTAGGAGGGAGTATAATTTTTCGTGGCTAATTCCATTTTCCTTTTTTTTTTTGCATCATTTTTCGAGCTAGCACAGAAAACTTTGTCATAGCATTTAGGATCCCAATTTCAATTCAACATTATCTTATAGTCGATTTGTCTTAGCTCATGTGATGGTTCATTATTGAAATTCTTGACACATGGGGGACATGGACATCTATGAGAGAGAGAGGTCTTATTCTATATTTCTATTTTAATATAACAGTTGGATTTTTTTTTTTTCAAACGCACACATATTCGTTTTAGAGGAAATTGAACCTAATCACTCACTCAAGTGAGGAGCTCAGTGATCATGTGAGCAAACTCGCCTGATTAATTATAACAGTTTGGTTTCTTTACAAATAGCACCATGTCTATATTTAATTCACTTATCCAAAATTAATTACAAAAACTTCTATAATTTTTTATTCAATAGATGTTTTTATTGACACAGTGAGTTACATTCATTGATACTATAATATTTTATATTATAGCATCAATAAGTACATTTTATGGTGTATATTTCATATAATAAACTAGTTTTATAAGAGTGCAACTCAAAATTAAATAAAAATCATCAATATCTGATGATGTGCACATGATAAACCTTATCCTCATATAAATATTTATGTGCATTCAAGTGTATAGGATGCACTTGAAATTTAAACTTAATTTTGATATAAATTAGATTGGCTCAATTAGAGGTAAATTTGCAGGTCAAAAATAGGTCAAAATTTTAATTTTTTAAAAACACATAGTTACACTCTTCATTTATTTTTATTTTTTTGCAATTGGGGTGTTACTGACTTGTTTTTTAGGTATTACTTAGTCTTGTTGTTGGGGTATTACTGTCTTGTTCTTCGAGTATTACTAACTTTTTCTTCGAGTAACACTGACTTGTTCTTGGGATATTATTTAAACTTGTTTTTTGGGGTATTACTTTTACTTATTTCGGGGTATTACTGACTTATTTTTTTAGAATTACTTAGACTACTTATTTTTCGGGTATTACTAACTTATTTTTTGAGTATTAGTGAGTTATTTATTACTTTATAATAATAAACTTATTTTTTTAAATAATAAGCAAACATAATTAAAAAAAAAGTTATAGATTGGTTTTTTAGAAAAAAAGAAACGCTTAAAGTGATTGTAATTGTAATTTTAATTTAACATAATACGAGAACTAAAAATATTTTTATAACAAGTCAATAATACACAAAAATATATCAATAATACCCTATGAATAAATCATTAATACACTGAGAATAATTTAATAATACCCCAGAATAAATTACTAATACCTAGAATATAAGTTGGGGAAGATGAGCAGTTTCAAAAGGCGAGTCAAAAATTGATCGTTAGATCAATTGGATTGGTATAGTGTGTCACATAAATGAAAGACCCAGATTGTGTGACCTTTCCAATCTCACAGGTGACGCTTACGTGTTAGGTTTTGAAAAAGGTTGGGCCGCCCAAAATTTCAACTTTTAAGAAACGCAATAATTACTAAAATTTGAAAGGTTAAATTGGGCGGAAAAAAGGCAATTTTCACTGACACGATTTGAAGGTTAAAATTCTGGTATTTTCGGAAACAAAATATTTAATAAACGAATTTTCTAAAATAATTTTAGAAAAATTGGATTAACCTATTTTTTAAAGAGATTTTATATGTGTGAGTTAATCTTATTAATACTTAATTGAAGGAAATTTAGTCATAACGTAACCCTTTCAAGGCTATTAAAACCAGAATTACATAACTAATAGATATCGAATCGATAATATGATCTTGGCATTTTGCCTAAAGTCAAATTTAAATCCGATCATACATACCCTAGCCACGGAAATGTGCTTATTTGGTACCTGGTACTTCAACCAAGTGCAAACTTGTCATATTCCTCAAATTCTAATTGACAAATGTTTCATAATATATAGTGGATATTATATATATATTGCATATAATTTGTCCATATAAATATATATATATTATATTATATTTCGTACTATATTAATTTATGAAAAAATATTATATGAATTTATGGTAAGTTGATTATGGAACAATTCTAAAG
The DNA here is from genome assembly GCA_026898435.1 of Prunella vulgaris. NCBI lineage: Eukaryota > Viridiplantae > Streptophyta > Magnoliopsida > Lamiales > Lamiaceae > Prunella > Prunella vulgaris. Next base: position 298,399 of record JAPKLY010000042.1, read on the forward strand.
TGTCAAATATTTGATAACAACTATAAAAAATCTCATTGGAACTATAAAAAATGTGGGTCAATGGTATTATATTGTAGTTATCATAGATTTTATTGACCCTTTGATATTTTTGAGGGATTAAAGATTTATAAGCCCTATAACTTTGTTTCATTTTGAATTTGATTTTGGTTCTGTATGTTTGTAAAATGATCAAAATCAAAATATTTTCAAACTTACAGTACCAAAATCAAAATGTGTAATTTAAAGGACCAAATTCAAATTTGTGACAAGTTATAGGACTAAAAAAATTCTAAACGGTCATATTACACATTTTTCATTGTTCACCGTCCCTAAAGTTCCCGTCACTATCCCTAAAGTGCCCGTGCCCCCGATGACCGTCCGGCCCGTCGTCGATCCCAAGACTTCGTGCCCGCCGCCGCCGGCGACGGTGATGTGTCCATATTGGACTGGGGGATCCAGCTGCCAATGAATGCTGCCCGTTGATCTCGGGCCTAGTTGAGCTTGAGGCTGTAGTGTGTTTGTGCACTACCCTTAAGATCAAAGCCCTAAATCTGAATATCTATCTCCCACTTGCTCTCCAGCTCCTCATCACTTGCGGCAAAGCCCCACCTCCTGGCTACACTTGCTCTATCTAAACTCCAGTTTGTGAAGTGGTACTAAATTTTTTTTATTTAAATAAAATTATAATTGAGTTGATTAATTTGTGATGTTTTTTAGTTTTATTTTTGTGGATGCATGTGGTTTGTTTGGTGTATTTTTTTTTATTTGTGCGAAATTGAAAATCTAGCATTTTATTTCGTGAAATTAATTGGTTGTTTTTAATTTATTATTTTCAATTAGAGTGTGACTATATATATTAGCACTTGCGATATTTGTTAGTGAGTGATACTTACAAACATAAAATAATTATGTGGGTCCTATTGCAAACTTTTATGCATGTTGTTACACCTGTTGGGGCACGTACCCCCATAAAAATTTCTTATATCATTAAAAATGAGTTTTAGAAAAATTACACTCAATCTATGGAAAAATCATGGGATTTTAAATTCTTTTATTTATTTTTGCACTTTATATTTTTATCTATGAATAAATAAATTGATGGGAATTTGTACTTATGCAGGTTTGTAGGTAGCTACATGGATGGATCCATAGATTTGGAATCGGCATGAGAGGATGTCGATCGATGATCAGAGTTCACTTCATTAATATTGTTGTCTTAATTAATTCCTTCACGATTCGAAATTTATAACCTTTTTTTTACCATTGTTGAACGCCATTTTGATTGTGTGAAATTATTTATTATTAATGTGATGATATTGCTTGAGCACTACAAAAAATGTGTCATTTAGCGACCGGAAATTACCGACCGCCAATAAATCGATCGCTAAATATAACATTAGCGACCGATTTTCTGACCGTCATTGACTAACGGTCAAAATATAGGCATTAACGACCGCATAGCAACCGCCGGCGATCGCTAAATATAATTATAATCTAGCGACCGCCTAGAAACGGTTGATAATTTATTATTTGACAAATTACCGACCGTTTTGGCGGTTGCAAAGTACGTTTACTCGATCACGTTGTTGACAAATACTGACACGATCCGGTTTGAAGATTAGCGACCGCTATAAGCTGGTCGACAATTTAAAATTTTAATTAGCGACCACCTGAAGCAGTCGGTAAATGGTATCCGAAAAAGGCGGTCGCTAATTAAAAAAAAAGCGGTTGCAAATTCACAATTATACAGCAGCTTTTGCTCCAATTTTTTCAGTTTGTTTTGGGGCAAAACCCCCCAAATCTCGTCCAAAACCCTTCCAAATTCAAACGAGCCTTGTTTCACCGTGTTGGTTGCAATCGTGCGAGTCTATTATCAAATTCAAACGAGCCTTGTTTCATTGTGCTCGTTTCTTCAAATTCACCGTACGTTTTAACAATTTTACTGTTTAATTTTTTATTTTTTTGAAAATATATAGTTTAATTAATTGATTTTTGTGCAAGTTTACATATATGCTTGATAAATTTAGTGTAATTAATGTATGATTACAGTTCATTTTTTGTTTAAAAACTGAATATGCTTGTTTATAGTCGAAACTCTGTCGAATTTTTTTTAATTTAAATGTGATGTATTTTTAATTTGTATCAGATGGAACTCCCTGATCGTCGTTGGATGTATCAAATGCCTCATTTGATACAAGGAAATATGAACTCTGAATTTTGCGAGAAACTTGATGAGTTTATTACGTTTTCCTGTAGTAAACCATACTGCATGGATAGATTCGGCCATATTAGATGTCCTTGTACAGGTAAAAAGTGTGGTAACATGAGATTTTTTAGCACTGATGAGGTTAAAACTCATCTTGTGAGGTTCAGTTTTACTCCATTTTATTACAATTGGACCGGACATGGCGAACCCAGGTGGAATTATAATATCGAAACAGTTATTGCCTTCTATGATCAGTGGAGTAGTGGTGGGGGTGAAAGATTTTAGATTGGTTGTTCGAGCCGTGACCCACCTACTCCATGCTTTGGGACATCATTGGATGAGGTAGATGAAGAACAAAGGTATCATACGATGATTGATGAGTCCGGTTTGGGTGGTCACCACACAACCATGGTGGAGGAACCAAATCCTCATTCAAAGAAATTTTTTGAGATGCTCAAATTTGTCGATCAGAAGTTGTTTCCAGGTTGTGATACTGAGACTCAGCTGTCATTCAACGCTCAGATGTTGTCCATCAAAACTAAAGACAAAGTGAGTCAGAAAGTGTTCAATCAATTTGCAAAGTTGTTCAAACGGGCCCTACCTAAAGAGAACACCGCACCAGAAAATTTCTATCAAAGTAAGAGGGCTTGAAGGATATGGGTTTACCGTTTGAGAAGATTGATTGTTGTACAAACGGTTGCATGTTGTTTTGGAGCGACGACGAGAGCATTAATCAGTGCAGGATGTGCAGCCACCCTAGGTTCAAACCCTCTGATTGTAGAAAGAAGACGGCTTCCAAGTGTATGTATTATCTTCCCATCACTCCTCGTCTAGAGAGGTTATATCAGTCAAGTGCCACTACAAAAGACATGACATGCTGAGGAGTGTTCTGGTCAGAATTCCAGAAAGGTACGTCATCCTGCAGACTCTAATGCGTGGAGACATCTTCATAGAGAGTTCCCTTATTTTGCGAGTGAGAAGAGAAATGTGAGGTTTGGCCTGTGCACAGACGGATTTGCTCCATTCGGTATGCACGGAAAGAAGTATTCGTTGTGGTCTGTGTTGTTGACTCCGTACAATCTACCCCCTTGGTTGTGCATGAAGCCTCAACACATATTTCTCACTGTTTTGTAGTCTAGTCCTCACAACCCGAAGCATAAGCTAGATGTCTACCTTCAGCCGTTGATTACAGAGTTGTTATATTTGTGGCATTCGAGAGTAGAGACGTACGACGTGTACCGAAATGAGAACTTCACGTTACGAGCTGCTGTTTTATGGACCATCAACGACTTTCCAGGATATTCTATGTTATCTGGGTGGTCGACAGCTGGAAAACTAGCATGCCCGTACTGCATGGATGGGTCTAATGCATTTTATCTACCACTGAATAAAAAGATATCATGGTTCGACAACCATCGGAAGTTTCTATGTGATGATCATGCCTTCCAGAGGGATAAAGTAAATTTTCTAAAGGGTAAACATGTTGTAAAGCGTCCAAGGCCACAAGTTCGAACATGTATATATACATTGTTTACAGTTTATGATTTCGGTTTCATTATTTAGTTTAACCATACACACTTTATTTTAGGTGATTCATTGTTGAGAGAGGTCACAGTAACTGACTAGTGGAAAACGACTGAGGAGCACGCAATGGAGCACAATAAACGGATCCCATGAGGTTTGAAAAAGAGGAGCATCTTCGGGGACTTCCCTAATTGGAGTAAATAATTGATTAGACACAACTTGGATGTGATGCATATAGAGAAGAATGTGTTTGATAATTTATTTCACACGATCCTGAATACAGAAAGCAAGACCAAAGACATTGCAAGATCCAAATAAGAGTTAAGTCAACTCTATTCTCGTCATAGTCTCTCCAGTGGTCGACGACCAGGTGAGTTTCCACAAGCAAACTACCAAATTTCCAAAGCAAATAAGAAAAAAATATTTCAATGGGTTTGCGCTTTCCAGACAATTACGTGTCGAACATGGGTCGGCCGTTTGAGCCAAAAACAGGGAAAGTCACTGCGATGTAGAGTCATGATTGTCATGTTTTTATGCAGTGGTTGCTACCGATTGCCTTTCGGTACACACTTCCGAAGGTTGTATGGAGTGTGATCACGGAATTAAGTCTATTTTTAGAGACTTAATATCCTCAATGATTACAGTGGAGGACATGCAGTTAGAGATGTTAAACGGGCTGACCCTAACCCTACAGGGCCAGCCCTACAGGGCTGCGGGCCTAAACGGTCCCGGGCCTTAGCGGTTCATCCTTAACGGGCAGCCATATGCTCGGACCTAACCCTAACCCTAGCGGTCCGCGGGCTAAACGGGCCACTAACGGGCTCGGGGTAAAAAAAAATTAAAATTTAAAATTTAATATAAAATACAACTAATGATTTAATAACTAAAGTCCACGCATCCATAAAGTTCACACATCCATAAGTTTACACATCCATAAAGTTCACACATTAATAACATAATACAAAAAAAATTCACACATCCATAAAATTCATACTTAACAACTAAAATTTAATAAACATCTTCAAACTCTTCAATCTTCGGTATTAGATCCTTCCTTGGACAATGATAAAATATCTTCTTACAAACATTACCCCAACATTTTTAAATTTTGGATTGTTCTTACAAACATTCATATGACGCTTAAGTGTAGAAGTCCCGTAACTTGTACCACCCCAAGTATATTCTTTCTCACACATTTTGCACTTAACTTTACCATTCGAAGGCTTATAAAAACTGTCCCATACCTCAGAAGTGTTTGTTCTTGTCTTTTTTGGAAGGTTTTCCGGAATCACCTTCACCACCATCACCCATATTCTCAGTAGGAGCTTTAGATTCCAAAATCTCCACATCTTCGTCTATAGATTCCATGCTACTGCATAGAAAAATAAAATATAGAATGTAATTTACAGTAACCTTATTCCAAAATAGAATGTAATTTACAGTAACCTTATTCCAAAATAGAATGTAATTTATAGTGACCTTACAGATTCCAAAATAGAATGTAATTCTAATTTCACCTACACACATTTATTATAATATGAAAAATTATACTCCCTAAATTGCTAATTAATTGAACAAAATAGAATTTACAGGTACGTATATAACTATATATTCAACTAACCCGAGCGATGCTTGTTGAAGCCGACAACTGAGCGAGGGACTGGGCGTGACGGGGCTGCGCGAGGGGCTGGGCCGCTGGGTGCGAGGGGCTGGGCAAGAGGGGCTGGGCGTGAGGGGCGGCGCGAGGGGCGGAGCGAGGGCTGGGCCGGACGGCGACGCCGCGAGGAACTGAGGGAGGCTGCGTGATATGATATGGAATGGAAAGTTCCAACTTCTAAACCCTAAGTCTCATATCTGACTTTGAGGAGTGAGGATTAATTGATTTCTATTTAGTATTTTAATTGATTACTTACTTAATTAGAATTAGATAAACTACTTAAATTAAAGTTAGGCTTTCTCCATCCACGTAGCTAGGCGCCCATGCCCAGACCCAAATCCAATACATAATATATTGCCCAGGCCCAATAATATACATAATATATTTAAAAATTAATTTAATAAAAAATAAACCAGGCTACCGGGCAAGCCCGGAAAACTGGCGGGCTAGCACGTTTAGCCCGCGGGCTAACCGGTCCGAGCCAAAAAAGCCCAGTTTTATACGGGCCGCCATATGCTCGGACCTAACCCTGTAATTTACAGGGCTAAACGGGCCGGCCCGCCAGCCCGCGGCCCGTTTAACATCTCTACATGCAGTGTTTGGATAGAGACATTCATGTTATACTGTGCAAGTTAGAGCAGATTTTTTCACCTAGCTTCTTTGACTCGATAGAGCACTTACCTGTTCATTTACGTTATGAAGCTTTACACGGTGGTCCAGTGTAGTATAGGTGGATGTACCCTTTCGAGAGGTAAGTATAAATTAGTATGTTTTTTGTTACTTATATTAAATATTGAAATTAATATTTCTGTATTTAGGTATCTGCACAACTTGAAACGTAATATTGGAAATACAGCACGTATTGAAGAATCCATTGTTAATGCATATCTTACTGAAGAGGTTGGAACATTTTGTTCTTGTTATTTCTGCGATCAAGTTCAAACCAGGATCAGAAATGAGCCTCACAACTACGATGGTCAGGGAGAAGAACATCCTCTTCGTGAGTTCGAAATAAAAACCCCCTTTACAAAATATTAGGTTAAAATAAGAAGACCCGAAGTACGACGAATACTTAAGATTCCATAGCTAAAGGTTTTGGTCTAAAAGCTAAAAGAAGAAAATATGTTAAATCGTATTATATAAGGGAAAGGGTATCGGGTTCGACGTTCTAGTGGGATGAACATATAATAAAACTCAACTATTTGTAAAACATTTTTAAAACACTTTCAAACAAAGGATCATACCTTGGGGTGTTCGGCCATAGGAGAGGATACGTTTTCGTCGATCTATTAAACATCTCATGAGAATATCAACACTAATTTCTTTGAAAAATCATGTCTACTTTTAAAACATTAAGCAAAATTGAAGAAAAAAATGCAAATTTTGGCCAAAAATTTTAACCTGGCTCTGATACCACCTGTAATGCCCCAGTTTTTCCAAAATGTAATTTCGTCATTCTAGAAACCCGAGTCGTCACTTAGGGACTGAAAATCCATACTATTTTTTTTCTTTTAAATATGAAACACTATTAATGACATTAAATAGATAGCGGAAGCATACATTTCGTTAAAAAAAAAAACGTATAGACAGAGGAAAGATAATTTTTTTTGTTATGAAAGATGTGGTGGCCATTTTGTTGATTTAAAATGCAAGGATCTTTATAAAAAGTTTGGCACAAAATAGACAACAAGATAATTATCATACATTATCATCCAGAGATTCTATAACTGTTCTCCGCTTTGGCATATTTATAAAGTCAAAATAAAAGTTATCGTCCTTAACCAATTTTCTTTTGATGCATGACAAAACCAATACAGGAAACCGTATCACTCTTCCACTGGCACGAACTCCACCTCGTCATATCCTGAAAAAAATTTATAAATATGGGGGGGTGAGATTTGAATTCTCAGTGTGGGTGACCTATATGCTACTATAAAGATTGGCAGTACGTAAAAGTATCATTTTGTAGAAACATTTTTCATAGCCACAAAGGCTCATCATTCGTCATATAGCCCGTAGGCTCTTTTCAACCATGGCGCCTAGCTACACAAGCCAGACCATTACGTATCATTTGAGATACCTGTTATCATATAGCCCGTAGGCCCTTTTCCACCATGGCGCCTAGCTACACAAGCCAGACCATTACATATCATTTGAGATACCTATTATCATATAGCCCGTATGCCATTTTCCACCATGACGCCTATCTACACAAACCAGACCATTACGTATCATTTGAGATACCTGTGCCCGTAGGCATTTGGGTAATAACCTCGTAACTAGACCCAAAGGTCAAAGCATTTTCATCCGCATACACCAACAGTCCATATAGTATTCAAGGCAATACAGTAAATGTCACCCACCTAAAACACTTTCCTTTTGTAAAAAAAACAATCACCATTCTTTTCACCCAGAAATCCTCGTCACCATTCTCGCACTTACACCTAGCACCATTCGTTGCGTTTCAGTTATTGATATCTTAGAAATTCTTTTATACACGTTTGTCCGAAAGGGGACTTTTGAGCACTTAAAGTCTCATTCTCTTTATTCTTATCACTTAAGAAAACATATAGTCATAAATTCAAACAAAAGAATATAACATTTTAAAATTAGCAAGAAAACTTTATGTACTAGACATAGCCGGAAAACATGATGTTCTAAACATAGCAAGGAAACATAATATCCTAAACTTTGCAAGGAAATATAATATTATAAACTTGAAGAGTATATAGCACATACACCTTAAAATAGATGAGCATGAAGTATTTTAATGTCCTAAACATTAAATAAAAAGAACATATAGCACGCAATTTGCTAAGGTTTTAAACTTACAGTAACTAGTGTCCTAAACCTTTAAATGATAAACATATCATCATAAAATTAGAATAATGAGTTCAAAACCATGCAAACAAAATTTCATACATAGCATTTTAGAACTCCAAATCACTATCACATCATGCTCATCAAATATGATCTATTTTAGAAAGAAACAATTTGAAAAGAAATACCTTTCATTTTCTATTCTTAAGTATTTTCTAAACACGTTTTAATACAACCAAAAATCACAAAATCAGTATAATGAGATCATAATTAGGTTTATACCACCCAAAATTTGTGGCAATTCAATTTGTAAGTGAAAAATTTAGGTTTTGGATCATCTTTAGAAAGAGGACAATGATTTTCTTTGGTTTCCATAGAAAATTCCACAGCACGACCTTAAAAAAAAATTTGTAAATATTTAGGCTAGTTCAAAATTTTTGAAATAAATCATGGAGATCCCCAAGTTCACCTAGTATTTAATTGGGTATTTCACAAAAGTTGTGCTTGAGCCGATTTTTCTCAAAAATTCAAAGAATTCCAAATTTGGGGACTTCTCAAGGCAAACAAGAAAATATAGTCCTTAATCTAAAATCAACACCAAACATCATGCCATTCACTTAAATCATGCATTCAAACATAGAATTTAGACTAGTTTTATCATGGAAAACATTTACATTTTTCTTTTACAAGAAGGTAACACATGAGCAACAACATTCAAGTAGGGCAGTTTGCATTTTGGACTACACTCATACAAACTTTGAGCATTTTATAAAAATATCAAAACTCATCCAAAAACTGTGAAATTTTTACAGTAGCTACCTCATCAAGTCTAGTTCACAAATAAAATTCCTTTCATGTAATTTGGTTTAGGAAAATATGAGTTTTAGGCTTGTTTTCAAAACATGGCAGATTGTTCCAGAAATTCCAGAAACTGTGCAACTTTCGAAATAATTTTGGTAAAAATATTTAGACACCTCTAAAAATCAAGAAATAAATCATGCAGGTATTAAGCTTCATTTAGTATTTTACTATTTTACCATAATTTTTAAAATATTTTTCCGTGAACTGATTACTCCCAGAAAATCCATAATTTCGAAATAAGGAGCATTTTGTCACACTTTCGTAGAAAATTCATAACTTATTAACAAAAACTCCAAAAATGCTCAAACTAGATTCAAATGAAAGCTAACTTGATCTAGTTTCCAACCATATAAAGATAATCCAAAAATATATAACACATGAGTTCCGAATCCTGTAAGAAATCCGAGGTCAGTGTATAGAGTGTGTGGTTTGTGTGCATGCTTTCACTTACATTTTCTATTCCATAACTACCATGCCACCAACATTTTAACACCTTCAAAAACATCATCCAAGACTTCATTTATCATGCATTTGAACATTAAAAGTAACAAAGTCCTAAGGTTTCATGGTATCTAAAAAATATGAAACAATAAACACACATAACTCACAAATACATGCAAGAAAAACAAATGTTTTGAGTTGGGGTTTTTCAACCTTTGGAGCCTTTTTCTTGTTAATAAAAGAAGCTTTATTTGTCCCTTGACCCTTAAGCTTGTAGGAATTGAGCACCACTTGGAGGAATACTTTGGTTTTGAGCTAAAACAAGGCAATAGAGTAAGTTAGGAAAAATAGAGAGGAAAACATGAACTTAAAGAGAGAAGGAGAGATGTTGGCTTCTTCCTTTCAAGGAAATGACTCCAACCTTCAACCCAATTCCATGGATGTCTTGATACTTGAAAATGAAAGCTTTCTAGAGTTGGAAATGGGAGAAGAAATATTTCTTCCCCCTTTGAATAAGAGATGACCGAAAGTTGAGAGAAAGTGGGAGAGGGAGGTGTTGTTTGATTTTCCTTCTTGGATTTATTTGCTCAAAGTAGGGAAATGAACCAAGACAATGCATATATAGGAAAATGGGAGCATGTGACCGACCATGAGGGTGTAGGAGATGGTAGGAGAAGTCAAGGGTAGGTATGAAAAGTTGGGGAGTAGGAAAGAAAGCATGGTTCCTTAATTTAGGGGTATGGTACACTTTGACCCAATTTTCTTCAAACAATCAGATTGGTGTCGGTCATGGGGGTATTTAGGAGGGGAATTTGAGTTCTAACTGTATTTTGGGACGCGATATGGTTTTCGGTGTTGAAATCGGATATTATTCGGTTGCATTTTGGGCTCCAAAAATTAATATTTTGCTCGTTTTGGCCGTTTTGGCATACAAAATTTTTATATCTTGTATTTATTAATCAAAACTTGTATTTAACTCATTTTACTAATTAAGTCTTGATTAGGAACTGTAATTACTCGCCGGATTGACGATTTTTTAAATTTAGGGTTTTCGGTTTGACATTTGGCAACAAACGTCTAAATTTTTGTTTAATAATTCTTTTAAACTTAAAGGCCTTTCAAAGCCTATTTAGGACCTTATCTTACTCATTCCATCGATATATTTAAGTCTGATTCGCAGTTACGGTGCTAGGAGTGCTTCCGGTTCTGATTTTGGACCAACCGTTGAGTAGAAATCAACCTTTTAAAAACATAACATCCTTAAAGAAATAAAAGATCAATAAGTTAAAATACATAAAACATAACATTTAATATAATAGAAAATCCTAATTTGGTTCGGGGTATTGCATATTTTGTAACTAATACTAATAATTAACATTTTTAATTAATAATCTTTAAGCAAAACAACTACTACTTTTAAATAAAACAATTAATATCCTTCAGTTAATAAATACATTTATATAAAAATAACTAATACTCTCAAAACAATTCAAAAAGAAAAATGAAAATAAGGACAAAAAATCAGGACCATAGATATGCTTCAATAAGATTCATAAATAAAATAAATTAACAGATTCTCTCAAATGAATGTGTGGTGGGTTTTTGTCGACTAAAAACTAAAGTCACGGGATTAGTCTTGTATGCACCAATTACACGGTGCAACTCAAGTTCATTTTTAAAAAGTTAAACAGTTTATAACTGAAAAGTTAAACTATGAAAGATACACTTTTCAGTAATAAACTGTTAATGTTTAACTCTTTAAAAAGAACTAGAATTGCACCGTGTAACTGGTGCCCAGGAAACTTACTCAAAGTCACATGATAAAATAAGCAATTTCCATGAAAAATAAAAAAGAAGAGCAAATGAAGAAGAAGAAATAAGATAAAACATAAATATATATGGGTTATCAAACTATATATCATCTTACATCAAAGTAAAGTTTACAACACATTAAAAAGAAAACGAAACCTCATACCTTTCTTGCAATCACAAATTCTGGTCAACATTCGATCCCAAAGACACACAAACATGAAATAACAAGTAATAAAAAGATTGAGGATGGTGCATGCAGGTACAATATTTGACAACTAGCAAACTTTGTCATATATAATCCCATATAGGCCATACTTCACGTGCTTTGGTTTCTAGGGTTTTTTGTATTCTTCCCCCCTCTATATAACACACCCCTCCTCTATCCCTACTTCCACTCCCAAATGGATTCTTCCAAGCTCTCAGCCCTCCTCCTCCTCCTTTCCATCCTCTCCATTTCCTCCGCCACCACCCCCCTTCTCCAACCCGATTGTGGCTATTGCTCCCATCCACACCCCCACCCCCACCCTCACCCCCTCCCCCACCCTAAACCCCCCAGCGTCAAGCCCCCCATCACCCTCCCCCCCATTCCCAAAGTCCCCGTCCCACCCGTCACCGTCCCTAAAGTTCCCGTCCCACCCGTCACCGTCCCTAAAGTTCCCGTCCCACCCGTCACCATCCCTAAAGTTCCCGTGCCCCCCGTCACGGTCCCTAAAGTGCCCGTGCCCCCGGTGACCGTCGATCCCAAGACGCCGTGCCCGCCGCCACCGGCCACGGCGACGTGCCCCATAGACACCCTGAAGCTGGGTGCATGTGTGGATCTTCTTGGCGGGCTGATCCATATTGGGTTGGGGGATCCAGCTGCCAATAAATGCTGCCCGTTGATCTCGGGCCTGGTTGAGCTTGAGGCTGCAGTGTGTTTGTGCACTACCCTTAAGATCAAAGCCCTAAATCTGAATATCTATCTCCCACTTGCTCTCCAGCTCCTCATCACTTGCGGCAAAGCCCCACCTCCCGGCTACACTTGCTCTATCTAAACTCCAGTTGAGTAGTGCTACTAATTTTTTTTTTATTTAAATAAAATTATAATTAAGTTGATTAATTTGTGATGTTTTTTAGTTTTATTTTTGTGGATGCATGTGGTTTGTTTGGTGTATTTTTTTTTATTTGTGCGAAATTGAAAATCTAGCGTTTTATTTCGTGAAATTAATTAGTTATATTTTTTTATTATTTTCAATTAGCACTTACAAAATTTCTTTAAATTTGCTATATTTGCAAAATAATTATGTGGGTCCTATTGCAAACTTTTATGCATGTTGTTACATTGGTGGGCACGTACCCCCATAAAAAGTTCTTATATTATTAAAAATGAATTTTAGAAAAATTACACTCAGTCTATGGAAAAATCGTGGGTCTTTAAATTATTTTATTTATTTTTGCACTTTATATTTTTAACTATGAATAAATAAATTGATGGGAATTTGTACTTATGCAGGTTTGTAGGTAGCTGGATCCGTAGATTTGGAATTGGCATGAGAGGATGCCGATCGATGATCAGAGTTCACTTCATTAATATTGTTGTCTTAATTAATTCCTTCACGATTCGAAATTTGTAAACTCTTTTTTTTTACCATTGTTGAATGTCATTTTGATTGTGTGAAATTATTTATTATTAATGTAATATTGCTTGAGGCAGGCGCGCAATTGGAATCAAATGAAAGAGGGGTCGATGTTTTAATTGTGAGTTTTATTTTCTTCTCAGAATTTTTATATTGGTGTGTTAAATAGATTGTATGCTCTCTCGGACCACCTATAAGTTTCCTATGATTTTTTTTACAGAAAATAAAAAGTATTAATGTAGAAAAGAATATATATATATATATATATAGTCCAAACGATATAATTGATGAGAGAAAATGAAGTGAATTGTGTGGATAAAATAAATAAATTGGAGTAAGTATAGATCTCAAAAAATAGTATGAGAAATTTAATTATTGAAAATCAGTATCACGTTTAACAGTAATGCAAACTGATGCACTGAAGATCAACTCTTACATATACTCCCTCCATTCCGGAACAATTTCTATAATTATTACGGGCACATGAATCAAGTAGAAATAAATATGCAAGTGTAAAATTAAATAATAAAATATTTATATTTTTTGTGAGAATACTTCTTTTTAATTAAATGTGTGAAATTAGTAGAGTTGAAACGTACAAATAAAACAAAGGTGAAAGTAGAAGTTGGAAGGAGGTAATAATTCCTAGCTAGAGCAAGCACATAAACCTGTTATAACTAAGCAGTCGCATTTTTTATTTTTATTTTTTAAAATCAAAATTACACATCATTTATATATAGTCCATATAACAACGTAAATCTTGCAATATATATATATATTTTAAATGAAATACCAATCATACCCTCAGTCACGGGAATTACTATCAAAAGGAGACTTTATCAAAGCGTAAATTTGATTTCCATCTTTTGACGAGACTATACAAAGGGGCATGACACTAGTATCGTATAAATAGGAAATCCTGCAAATTACTATGACCCACTTTTCATATCATATCAACAGCAAAAAAAGATCGTCATACCCTTTTTCTTGTCTTGATTTATTATCCAACTTGCCTTTCATATATCTAATAAATAACGAGTAAGTCTCTTGCGCACCAGTTACACGGTACAATTAAAGTTTATTTTTTAAAAGTTACACAATTTATTACTAAAAAGTTGAACAAATTACTACTGAAATACACTATGAAATATACACTATTCAGTAATAACATGTGTAATTTTTCAGTAGTATTTTGTGTGACTTTTAAAAAATGAACTTGAGTTGCACCGTGTAACTGGTGCATACAACACTAATCCATTCATAATTTGTATTAGAGTAGAAAATCTGCAAAACTTAGTTTGTAATACTACCTCCGTTTCGTAGGAATGTGCACCCCACGGGACGGGCACATTTTTTTAAGAAATATATGTTTTATATATAAAAAAAAAGTGGCATATGGGTAAATATGTGTATAAGTTTGTGAGTGTGCACGCAAATCAGTGCTTCCTTTTTTAGTAGTGTGAAAATTTGTATGGGACGTCCAAATAAGAAAAGTGTACAAATTCCTGCGGGACGGAGGGAATATATATATATAATTTATACCACAAAAAACATTACTGATAGTATAAATTATTTTTATTAATAATACAGTGTAAAATATATGTGATATTAATGAATACATTTAATAATATTAATAAGTATATTTTATAATATAAATTTTACACTATGGAACTTATAATTTTTGTGTTTTTATTAATATAAATAGGCTTAGTCTTATATGCACCAGTTACACAGTGCAACTCAAGTTCATTTTTAAAAAGTTACACAAAATACTACTGAAAAGTTATACATATTATTACTGAAAAGTGTATCTTTAATAGTGTAACTTTTTAATAATAAATAATGTAACTGTTTAAAAATACATTTGAGTTGCACGGTGTAACTGGTGCGCAAGAGACTTACTCACTAAGGATTAGTCCTGTATGCACTAGTTATACAGTGCAACTCAAGTTCATTTTTTAAAAGTTACACAAAATACTATTAAAAAGTTACACATATTATTACTGAAAAATGTATCTTTCATAGTGTAACTTTTCAGTAATAATTTATTCAACTTCTCAGTAATAAGTTGTGTAACTTTTAAAAAATACACTTAAATTGCACCATGTAACTGGTGCACAAGAGAGTTACTCATAGACTAATTTGGATTCTGTTTGTAATAGATCGTCTTTTGGAGTATTTTGTAACTAATACTAATAATTAATATTTTTAATTAATAATCTTTAGGCAAAACAACTACTACTTTTAAATAAAACAATAAATATCCTTCGGTTAATATACTTTTAATAAATACATTTATATAAAAATAACTAATACTCTCAAAATAATTCAAAATACTTTGTAAAAGAAAAATGAAAATAACTACAAAAAATCAGGGCCATAGATATGCTTTAATAAGATTCATAAATAAAATAAATTAACAGATTCTCTCTCTTTGGCGGTAAATGAGTGTGTGGTGGGTTTTTGTCTCTATGACGACTCAAAACACTCAAAACTAAAGTCACATGATAAAATAAGCAATTTCCATTAAAAAAAAAAAAGCAAACAGATATTCAATTGAAGTAATACAAGATCATCAATTTCAAAAACTGTAGAATTCTTTCTTGGGACATGAACAAGAAATAAGATAAAACATAAATATATGGGTTATCAACTGTGGAAAACTATATATCATCTTACATCAAAGTAATGTTTACAACACATTTTCACATTAAAAAGAAAACGAAACCTCATACCTTTCTTGCAATCACAAATTCTGCTCAACATTCGATCCCAATCCACGCGATCACTCTGTTAACAACGGATACATCCAAGAGTCGTAGACTTCAATTCTCGGAGATCTCTGCAGCAGCAACATCAGCAGCTACAGGACTGCTGCTTGGAGAAACCTTATCTGGCGGGGTAGAACCCCCCGAGCTTGGTGCAGGTGCACCCCCCACGATGGCCAACGGGGGCAAAGCAGGGGAGCTCAAACCAGAAATACGATCATCAGATTGCTTTGATCTATTCAATGCATTGCAATGCGGGCAGTAGTATGTGACATATGGAAAGTCCTCTTTCCTTGCAAGTCCTACAAGCATCAACATATAGCATAATCACTACCATATCTTACATGCTTTCGACTATACTGTGCTGAAAAACTACCCTAGTTTAGCTTAATTGCCAAAAATAAAACAGCCTTCTTTCAAAACTTACAGTGTAATGATTTGTTTGGCTGACGAGAAATGCAGAATTACGAAACAAAACCACAATATAAACAAAATGATTTTGCATTTCTCGATCAATCAAATAATTTTATTTTATCTTTTTCAAGGGAGTATTAGATAATTATTCAAAACCACATTAGTTCTTTTGGTAATCTGAAAAAATCTCGAGAAGGGATTCTGTAATTTACCCATCTTAAGATACCACCCCTGACCTTTCTTTTTCCCAAAAACTTCACGTTTTCAAGAGTATATCCATAAGAAAAGGACAAACAGCAAGGGTGTATTCGTGATTTCGAAACATAATAAGGATACTTTCTAAATAGACCAAATCTCAGATAATATTTGCAATTCGTCCAATTTACCATTGTGCATATGGCAGTTTCCACATATCAGAGCATAAGATTGTGTTGGATCCTCTCCCACGAGCAAGGCAGCAAGACGAGCAATCCATCCACCATCATGCGTATTCAAACCTGCTTGTGGATGATGCTCAACAACCAACTGCTGTGGTATTACATCCGTACCCTCCAGCCCAGCCTGGCTAAGCATTGCTTCTTCATGGTGAAGCACGGATCCTCTATCCATGCTACTAGATTTTGAGAGGGATTGTTTTCTTTGTCGTAGTCCACTAGTCGGGGCAACTTCCACGTCATTGCTCTTTCCAAGAGGAGCATGGGCATTAGAATCATCTCCCAAGTATACTTTCAGGCCAGAATCTGCACCCAATTTTGATGCCAAGACAGTGGCTGCTGCAGCTTTGGCTGCTGGATCAGGGTCATACCTCTGCACTGAAGACTCTTCGTAAGAATCCACAAATTTTAGTGATAATGAAAAGGGTCTTCATTGATTTTTGAAGTAAATACACACCCTCCGGTTTAAAGGGACATAAGTAACCAGGACATTTTTTATTATGAATAAAATTCATTCATTAATTTTTTTTGAAAAAACTAACAATAGAATCCAAATATAAATCAATGTAAAACAACATCATCATCCTGCATCTGAATACTTAGGTTTCGTTCTGTATATTGTGTTTTAAAATATTAATTATTTTATCAGAATAACCAATCTATAAATGTGAAACAAAAATAAGGAATATAATTGAAATGTCAAATTGGATGTGAAGGATGTAAGAGTAACCTCATAAGAGATACTATGTGTCACCAAACAGCTATTCACGTGAAGAGCATATAGGTGCAGTTCTGGCATCCAGATGAGAGTACACCGTATTTTGATGAAAGACAGTTTCTTTATCTATCCATGAATTATCATCTAGAAAAGGAAGGGAGAATGTACACCAAACCTAATTACCTAATAAGAATGCTGTTTTCAGATAACTATTTCTAGCCTGAATCTTTTGGCCAAAACTTCTATGTCTAGCTCTGGCAGGTAAATGCACAAATGAGGTGTAAATCATCAATATAAGTAGAAGGTGTAGTTAGCTTTCACTCCTTACCTGTATTAGTTGTTGAGTTATGTAGTAATTTGTCTTTTCTTTCAGTTCATCTATTTTTGATTGCCTCTCAGCCCGAAGGTTATCCAAAGTCTTGTGGTCCTTCCTGTCACCTGTAGAGCAAATTCACCAACATGTAAATTATTGCTAGCAGGGATCTCCAGTCAAGACTTTATATCAAATATTTTCAATTTAAGTTTATTGGCCCAACTATGTTATTGCAAAACAAATGAGATGAACCAAACAAGACGGGTCAGACTAGATGTTCATAATCATAATCAATTGTGTATACAACTTGCCTAATATGAATGTAATCAAGCAACTCGTTAAGAGAAAATAAAAAGACATATGACGAAACAGTGTGATTCAGCCCTCTCCTCCATCTCCCTCCATTTCAAAAAGGAAATATTATTGCTCACCCCAAAAACATTCATAAAAAAACAAAAGCCAAGATGCCAAGTTTGACCCTGTTATTCAGGCATAATTCAAACTCAACAACCAACAAAGCCTTTTTAACACCAAAATTTATTAGCTGACTTATGAAAACCAGCAATGTTTTGAGATACTCCATTGAAAACCTGGAGAAAATAAAAAACTTGGTTTAACTATGGAATAGGTATAAACTCATTTGTATCAAGCTGTCCAAAGAAATTTATAATTCAGGTAACGTTAATATGTGATGAGCTACAATGAAGCATGTAACGAGTGATTGTAAATCGGGCATCAGAGGATATTAAATGTGTTCCTATCCACTAGAACTGTCATTTACAAAGAGATAGAAAAGCAATTTATAAGTCCAAGGAGGCCATGCAATGGGTTTTAGGGGGTGTGGGGGGAGGGGGCGCACATGATCTTAAATATCTCCAATCATCCAATATTTATTTTAAATTTTTTCAGTGCATACTTAATGGGCCCCTCAGATAAAGTCGTTAAGTAGACAAGATAGAACACATAAAATCAAGGAGGACGACCACAGAAAATGTAGTGGAGAAGAGAATTGTGAAGCAAATGCATGTTTAATCAAGAGAGAACAAATTCTAATACAAGATG
Organism: Prunella vulgaris; assembly: GCA_026898435.1. NCBI lineage: Eukaryota > Viridiplantae > Streptophyta > Magnoliopsida > Lamiales > Lamiaceae > Prunella > Prunella vulgaris. The sequence continues at coordinate 317,045 of JAPKLY010000042.1, forward strand.
GCCATAATGCGAATAAGGTCATTGTCATCCATACATCTTGCTGAGGGATCATTGTGTATCCAGGGGAAGTTGTTAAATAGCAATTCACAAAAATTAATAGAATTAATTTGGCAGATTAAAGAGCATATACAACTTAACAAAAACTAGAGATTCTATAGTTTTTGTTAGTTGACGGCCTTGATGGCATGTCCCCAACCCAGATAAATAACCTATACTGATTTTGAAAACAAACCGAGAATGAGACAAGCTATGAAATAAGACACGGGAAAATCATCAATTTGGAAATAAACCGAGAAAGAGACAGCTAGAAAAAGACAGGGGATACCTTTTCAACAAGAGCTAGACTCACTTGATAAAGATATGTACGCTTTTTCTACTCTCAAATCACGAACAAATTCATCCACAATTATTTCCGAAGAAAATAGTTGAAAATTCTAATCTTAACAAGAATTGAGAAACAAGCAATAACATAATATATACTTACATATGCAGTTCGCCGCCACAACATAGCAAGACCATTAGACTTTCTTTTGAGTTTTATACAAGTTACACTTTTGGACATGTATTACACACATCAGTTAATGTAATACTTTACAACACATTTCATCATCAAAGTTATAAATTAGGGGAAATAAACCACAAAAAATAGGATATTTTGCTATGGGAAAAAAGATCAACAAAAAGAAAAAATAATCACAGAAACAAGACAGTCATTATAGCAATCACCAAAAAACTTACGCATCTTTGTGAAGCTTCTAAGAGCTGAATAAGTAATGAAACATAATGGGGGCAGCAGAAACATAGGTAGCACTCGCAATGCCCTCGTTTGCCAATTCATGAAGTGTAATGATCTTGTGGTCATGATAGCATAACCCACTGCAATTACCTGGGGGCAGAAAGGGAGATTCAGAGAGAGAGTATAAACCAATATGCTGGATAACCAATTTAAGGAGTAAGAGGAAGAGATGATATGCCCCATTTATTTTTATCTCAACTGAATAGATCAAGGTGAAGTATATACATACGTTTTTGGACACATTCATAATCATATTGCCTTCAAGCAAAAACAATGGGAAGAGTACAGGAGCAACCAACAGAAATTAAAGGAGGATATATGTGTTAGCAATGAGAACTTTTATTGTCAACTCAATTTCCGGGTAATAAATATATGAAGCAACAATAATGGAGAAATATAATGCAGACAGGTTTTTCTATTATTAAAATGACTTTAACGGAGATGCAACCTAGTATTGCAAAAACCAAGCTACAACTCACAAGTAAAAATTGCAACAGTCCAAGATGATATTTAAGGCCAGACAGAGTATGGAAACACCAACAACATAAACAGGAAGCCCCCAAAACTTAAGACCTCTTGCTTTCAAAATTGCAGTAATTCAGAGGGAAACTTCTGACTTGGAAATTCCAATGATGTGCATATATCTTTGCTAAGGGGAATGGACAATTAAGGATGAACATTTGTGGCTCTCACGTTGGGGAAATAATATGAATGACATACACAAGACAATCATCTGGAGTACGGCACAAAGGGAAATCGCAAAACTAATTTGGATAAGTGATGGGCATCATTGAATTATTTTAATCTATAAAGTAAAAGAAATCATGCGGACTTCTTAACTGAGGGAAAATAAATGACAAAAAATAGGCTGAGCCACTAAGAGCTTTTGAACTCTAAGGTTGCAATTGCGAGAAACCAGAGTAACTAGATGGCAGAATATATCGTATGGGTCCTGAGAGTACTGTTGAGATAAAGGAAAAGGGGTTGAAGAGAGATAACACAAAGATATATAACATGATTCAGTGATTTGGGTAACATAGATAGAGATCAAATGAGTTAAAGTTGTATTTTTCTCTCTTAAGTTCATATCACACTGAGTACCCATCTATATCGGCGAAGCAGAGATGAAATAAGAGAAAAAAGAAAATAACTCCATGATCAAAACAATGTATATTACAAAAATCAACTAGTGATGACTCTATTATTATGATTCACAATGGTACCACTCCAGTTCAACATACATGTCTTCATTTAAGTGTTCACTATCTAAGTTGAAAAAAAAAATGTTTAACTTTCAAGAAAATTTTAGATGCACTAAATTCTGTGGCAAAACAAATAGGCACATAAATGACATACTATACATGACAAAACAGAATAGGCAAATAAATGGTGTTGTATGCTATAGTATGGAATTCCACAAAGATTAAAAAATATTAACACCAAGACTGATATGCACAGATCGAATATCGTGCGATAAAAGAGGTGGATGCAACTTGCAACACCCGTACTTGCTCTAAAAGCATATTGAATTTAACATATAAGAACCGGAACTGATTAGAGAAGAGGAACACAAACACATAACATGATTTGGGCACTTGGCATACATCCAAACATAAAATGCTCAAAGGGTGTTAACTGTTAACAACATATTGTCCTCTCTTAATTCCATATCCATTGAGGAACTATTTAATACTCCTTTGGCGTTTGTTTTCTTTTTCCATTTGACTTTGACAAGGGGAAAATGTGGGAGTTAATAATTAGTATTCAAAGGGATAAAATAGCTTTTGTTAAGTTTGCTTTAGTCCATTTAAGAGAATGAGACAAAAAGAAGATGTTTTTGTGTGTAATTATTAATAGCATAAGATGCAATTAATAGATGTTTGTAGGGGGACAGTTAGGAAGTGTGGAATAACTTTATTGCTAAGTTGGGGTATGGGAAAACAAAACAAAACAAAAAGGACACACCGGCAAATGGGAAAACAAAGCAAAGATGGAGAGAGTATTATAGAGGTGAAGTACATATGATAATGGAGAGAAGAAAATCAAACCAAATTCTTATCACAAAAATAATCAATTGGGCAGATCTCTAAGCTAAAGATATTTGAACTACATCATGGCAAATGTAACTTATTTTTGTTCAGAGGAAAAGTGAAGGAGGTTCACCTCAAAAAGAACAGAAAATATAATAAAATGCCTTGTAATTCTCCTCCAAGTATGAGAACGCCTTGTAATTCTGGAAAGAACTGCAGCCTCTTCCTTGGATATATGTTGCAATCTCTTTTCAAAATCGTCATCACGTACTCTAAATAAAGCACCCCATAATCTTGATAGCACTCCTTTCTTTTTCTTTGTCTTCTTAATCTCTGTATCTGCAGTATCTGTAGATGTCACAGACTCCACCACATCATTCTTTGGTTCGCCAGCCATTTTCTGCACATTACATGCCATGTTATTGTTAGCACATTATCTACATACTATATGTCAAGTTAGTAACGGGAATTGAATCAAAAGTTTTCTCAATTTGAATACACCACGAAAAAGAAATAAAAGAAAAGAAAACTCTTGAGCCAACCTTTATAATAAATCCCATGTTTGTTTCAGCTCAAAAGTAAAAAGAGCTTGACTATGCTGCTAAAATTTTTAGTAAAAGATCCACATAGTACGAGATTAGATCATCGGACATGGCCAGTTAAAACAACCACCATCATATATAATCTTGCGTGAAACTAGGAATGAAAAAGTAACACGTACTTATCTACAAAAGCAAAAGGTATGTAGGTCACATTATTAAACAGCCAGTGCCAACGTAATATTTATTTTTATTTCTATTTTTTAAAGGAGTATTATTTTATAGCTAACTCAACAACGACTCCACAAATAAGGTAAGACAAGTGTAACCAATATGTTGGAACTCACGATCAAGTTTAATAAAAAAATATTCCATAAGTTGTTTAAAATCTTATACAAAAAGTTCAAGTAAGCCAACCATCTTCTCAAGCACATACCAGATCAGCACAACAAAACAGTAGAATGAAAAGACAAGCAGACATTAATTATACATAATTTCATACATATACATCAACCAAAATCATATTGTCCATCATCGTCAAAGTCCATTCGCACAACTTGCATAGTTGCCTACAGGGAAAGAGTTGTGACACAATTTCTAATATTCCTGGAAAGATTTGTGATGCGATCTGAAACATAAAATTTAAAAAGTAATAACTATGTGAAAGAGGATGAATCAGAAACAAAATCTACTACAAGACAAAGCATCCAGAGCCACTTAGATTACTTTGAGAGCAAAATTCACTTGAGTCATCCCAATTGTCTTTCAGTCATATTCCAATTTTTTTCTAATTTTCTCATTCTCACAGATCACAGATGCTATCTCATTTCCATATACTAGGATATGTTATGGCCATCAGTATGATTGCACCTTTCACATTACATTATAGCCTTTTGATAGAGAGCTCCATGTTTTCTATATAAACATTCCACCATCACCCAATCTCTGAGACTCGTACAGATGAATAGCGGACTTCTACTATGGTGATTGAAAATCTCCCATTCTTTTATACTTTAATATGCATATTTTGTCTAGATATTACTGTTACCCGATGACACAATTGAGATCCATTCTACTAACATGATTGAACATTTCATTTGCGCCATTTTGTTATCTGTTCATTTATTATCTAGGGCTTGATTACAACCCCAACGTGAATTCATCAAGTAAAGCGATTAGGTACTGACACAATTGAAACTACACTCTTGAAACCTTGCCAAAATGCATAAAATATTTAACGACAGAAACAAACTTGAGAAAAGTACATAACAACACGGGCATCGGGAAAGCCAAAAAATGAAATTTGAAGGTCATCCATTGATCAGAAAATGCAGAAGACGATAAAATCGTAAATCATCACAGCACAAAATAAAATTCCCCAAATAAACGTAAACAAAACCCCCAACTCATCATCCCCCGAATTCAAACACATCAAACAGTCCGTATCAAAATCAAAACAGAATAATCAGACCGATCAAACACATAAACTGCAACCAAGAAAAATCCACAGATCAAAAAACAACGATACGAATTTTCTCAACCAAACAGAACAAATATAATAGAAGAGACACAAAGTAGCAGTCCCAATCATCAAAATTCCCAACATGAAAAGGTAGATCGACCATTAACACAGAAATATGCATAAACCCTGAGCAGGCAAAATTGTAGTGATCTTTTACCTTAATCCAATGCGGCGCCGATGAAAATGGAGCCGCTGGAAACGGATTCTGCGTGCTTCGATGGATAATGGAAATAGTATTACAGTGAAATCGATGAGAATTTGGAGATGGAGGACTTTGGGAAACAGTTTACCGTTCCCTAAAGATGAAGAAAAGGAGCCTTTTTTCTTGAAAGGGAACTGGATCCCACGTGTGTGTCACGTATTCTGAGATTATTCATCATTGCTATTGCTATTGCTATTGCTATTGCTTCCAAAATTATAAAATACATTGTTTATATTTATAAGGACATTTCAATTCATCTTTTTTGTTAAAGCCTCCGATTTACAACAGAGTAAGTTTTTTTTTCGCCAGTTACCCAGTGCAACTTAAATTAATATTTTAAAAATTACATAATTTATTACTGAAAAATTATACTATAAAAGATATATTTTTCAGTAATAACATGTGTAACTTTTCAATAGCATTTTGTGTAATTTTTAAAAAATAAACTTGAATTGCACCGTGCAATTGGTGCATACAAGACTAATCCTTTATAAAAAGGACAAGCGTCAAATTTTATAGGTAAAGTTTGTATAAAAATGTTAATATAAGTTTATTATCAATTAATTTTAAAATATTAAATATTTAATTAAGTGTATTAAAAATATCATCAGAAGTATCAAAAATTTAGATCAATGATATTATATTATACTCTTTCCGTCCTGTAGAAATTTTCACCCTACGGGATGACACATACTTTAAGAAAAATGTGTTATATATAAAGTAATGGCATATGAATAAATATGTGTATAGAATATTTTAATGTATGCACGCAAATCAATATTTTTTTGTGGTGTGTAAATTTGAACGTTCAAATAAGGTGTGCAAATTCTTGTGGGACAGATGGAGTAATTGTTATAAATTTTATTGACCTTAACTTTTGATACTCCTGATGAATATTTTGATACATTTGACCTAATATTTGATATTTTAAAACAGTTTTATGATAAGTGAATCATAAACCATCTTCATATAAAACCTACTCAATTTTATATTATTTGCACTTCCATTCTAAGTCTTATTTTGAGTGTGCAAATTTTATAATTTTTGTCACTTGCCCATCTTTGTATTTTTAATGTAAAGTGTGTCCTTTTTCTTAAAATTTTTCCTATATTGATCCTATGAGTAAGTCTCTTGTTCATTAACCGTGCAACTCAAGTGTATTTTTAAAAAAAAGTTACACAAAATTCTATTGAAAAGTCACACATATTATTACTGAAAAATGTATCTTTAAAATTTTACTTTTCAATAAAAACACGTGTTACTTTTCAATAATAAAATGATGTAACTTTTTAAAAATAAGTATGTCATTTGTAAACTCGAATTCACATGAATTCATATCATTGTTATGTATGATCATTATCATTGTTATAAAAATATACTTGATTTTTCAAAGAGTGGTAGTGTATATGCATTACCGTGATAGTATATACGCATGACATAGATAATTGATAAACTTGAGTTCACGGCGAATTCGGGTTCATATATAAAAGTTTTTGTCTTGAAAAATACACTTGAGTTATACGGTGCACCTGATGCATATAAGACTAGGGCTATTCTGACTATATTAATCCAATAGAAAGCCTCTACAAATATATTTTAACATATAAAATTAATATTATTACCTACAATTTTTATACCATTAGACTTATAAATTAAAATTTTAATATAAAATTTATTGATATTAGTGGATACATAATAACATCAGTAAATATATTTAATGTTACAAATTTTAAATAATGAACAAACTTAAAAAAATTACATGTAAATTGGAGAAGAACTAATCTTAATCTTAAGAGACCTCTTTTTCATATTAGAACCGGCAAATGGACTTCAAATCTCATAGAAAATAGTATTATTTCTATATTTAAATTATTCTGTTACATGAAATTAGGATGTTTTGTTTAAAACTTGCACATATATATTTAGTTATAATCGAATAAGTAATTAAGTTGAACCGGAATTTAACTCCTAATTTGTTATTATTGTTGTTATTAAGTGATAAAATAAAGTTTATAAATTATTAAACTAATTAAGGAGAAGAATAGTACTCCCTCCGTTCACACGAACCTAGAAAAAATAGGTGTGTGAGTGTAAAGTTAAATAATAAAATAAGAAAAAATATATTTTATTGACTTTTGTGAGTGAATTTTTTTTTTTATTTATGTATGTGAAAAAAAATTAGGATATTCAAATAAAAAAAATATGAAAATAGTTTTGAGAGCGTGGGAGTCGTTTTCCTACTTCAACCATGAAAAGGGCACTTTGAATTTGAAACTAAAAGTCAACTAAAACAGTTATATATGGGTACTATAGAAAATAAAATGTAATTAAATATAAGCCTAACTAACTGGTGGCAAAAATTGATTTCAAGACAACGAAAATTCTGTTGACATAACATACCTACAGCCATAGATATAGGGGACATCACCCCTGCCCCTATTTATTTATTGTTTAAATTATATTCATTTATGTACTTTATTTTAGGACAATATCTTCGCATATAAAGTCATTTATCCCTGCCTACGCCTCTACATTTTTGGCTAATTAATTAAGGGTATTGATGAGTTACTTTCAAATTCGGTCTATAGCATTCTACATTAGTTAAACATAGTCACACACATCACAATATATATATATATATATAATACTCCCTCCATTCCATGATTACTTTCATAATTATTTTATTTAAAATTTCCAATTCTACTTTTATACACCTAAAAATAATACTCCCTTGGTTCCAGGGGTATTTGCACCCCTGGGATGACACACGGTTTAAGAAAAATATCTTTTTTAAATAAAGTAGTGGTGTATGGATAAATGTGTGGAAAATTTTATGAGTGTGCACGCAAATCGATGTTTCCCTTTTAAGTAGTGTGCAAATTAGTTTGAGACAACCCAAAATGGAAAGTGTGCAAAAATTAATAAAGTATATTTTATACTCACAAAAATTAATAAAGTATATTTTTATTTTTGTTATTTAATTTTACATTTTAAAATCTTCAGATGAAATCGCTTTAAAAAAAAGTCTATGAAAATTATAGATAAATGCGGACTTCGGCTAATAACTATATACTTTTGTTTGTTGAATACTCCTTACTCTTTTAGCAAAATTTTGGTTTAGCTTGTTCACTTATACCAATTATTATGTTTCACTTTTTCTTTTCTTTTTTTCACTTTGCACCATATATTTTTCCATGTAATATATATATATATATATATATATATATATATATATGGCACAAATATTAGGTGTTCCCACTTAGAACCCCCTCCTTAATGAGCGGAGTCGACCATGGTCAAATACAATGGATCTCGCCTCATTGTACGTAGCTGGAATATAATAACAGGAGATGCAAATTAGCCTCAGCGAGGTCATAATTTGGATACAAAATCCTTGTGACTAAGTATCAAAACATTCATCATATTAGCATGAAACTTCGTACACATCATAAACATAAATTTAAAAAGCTAACTCTTAAAGTAACCATGACGTTCACTTAATCCCCATCTTTGAAATTTTGAAATCCTGAATAGGTTTAAAGACTTGGATGCGTGCGTATAAACGGTCTTACTAAATTCTGTTAGGGAATGTGCCCAGTGCACCAATTTGATTTGATAATTCTACTCTTTATATTTTGAATGTAAACAATCTCATTGAAAATTATATCATAATGACTGTTTTTCAATTTATCTATATTGTGCATTAATCATTTGCTTATTAGATAATGTCCCTAGACCAATTTAAGATAATATGTATGGTCACGCATATGATGGTGATCATGGAATTTATACATAGAGTTTTAGTCTTAAATATTGTTCCGAGTCAAGAGTTTTTCTAAATAGGACAAAGAATAACTCAGTAAAGATTCGCACATATGATGAATGCTCGTGGGACGAGAATATTAGATTCCATTAATATTAGTGTTGTGACACAAATTCATATATGTGAATACTTATTAGAGAATATGTTTATTGAACATGATCCGCAGAAAAATCTTATTGGATATGTCGATGTGAGAATTTTCTAATTACGATAGTATACGATTAGTCCTTAGACTTGAAGCACCACGGTAGTCTTGTGTACATCTTGTAATATTTAGATTTATTTTCTGATTGTTTAACAATCATAAAGGGGATATATTGGATATTATATTGATATACATGGAGACTTGTGTGTGGCTAATATAGAATCTAACACTTATTTAATAACAAGAGAATCTTCTATGTATTTCATTGTTGATGATTCAAAGACATTGGCCAAGGCAGCGAGAATAAAGATTCACAATGAATCATTGTAACATGAAATGTAAACATAATTATTGAGTTAGTAGAGTTCCGACTGATATTCCTACTCTAGACTCAATTGGGAGATTATTTGTTAGAAGAACCTTACGTGTATGTCACTCGTTAATTTACAGGTTTACTTGCTATTTCAATATACACTAGACGATCACGCTACTTGCTAGATGTTACCGTGATTAGTAGGTTCTTGAAATTAATTAGTTAATTTCAAATAAATTAATTAATGAGATTAATTAATATAATGATTATTATTTGATAGTTACAAGTGTTGTAAACCTACTGCTAGAGTTAATAGTGAACCTAAAAGATCACACCCTAATTTGGATGAACGACATTTATCAATTGGTACAGTAGTTAAATTGTTAACTATAACTAATAATTAAATAATTTGATTATTTAATTAATTTAGTTAATAATGTTAAAAGAATTATTAGAGTAGTTGGGTTGTTTAAATTTAGTAGTTGGGCTTGTATATATTATAATTTGAAAATCCAGTATTTTATTTAAAAAAACTCACTAATTTTTTGAAATAAGAGATTACCGATTAATGAATTGGTAAGTGGTGGTTGAGATAATTTAGGAAATTTATCTCTACGTGAGTTGGTGGGATAAGAATATGTATAGATATATATATATATATTCTTTCCTCATGAGTCATACGCATTCTACTCTACTTCTTTCTGCATTACTTGATAATATCAATTGATATCAACAATTTACATTACTAGCAAAAGTGTAGAATTTGTATTGTTAATCCAATCGGTGGATTACTTTAGAGGGGACATTTGGATCCCTCACGAGAAAAACCAAGTTTTACGAAGGTAAAAGTTACTTATCTTGTGGGCTTTATTTTGTATGTTTTAACACCTGATCCGATAATCGTTGTCGAACACCCCAGGTGAAATAATTGATATGTATTATAAATATGATTTATTGTTTATGAAAACTTTAAATCCCGTTGCGTTCACCCGGGTATGTATAACGAACCCATCAGTGGTATCAGAGCCTGATTCATGGTGTTAAAATATTTTAAACAAAGCAATTTTCACAGGAACGGTTTGCGTGAATTATTAATTAAGAAAATGTTTCTTACTTAATTGGGTTTGCTTTATTTATTTCTCCAAATACATGAAGATAAGTGAATGAGAATTGTTCTTTGACGATGTTTAAATCTTAATTATTTACAATTGATTATAATTATAATTGAACTAAATGTTAGTCGTTGTTTCTTATCAATTTTTAAATGAGAAATTTGAATAATTGTTATTCTTATATTTCTTTACCAGTTTATTCATTGAGAATGAATACAAATAAATTTAATATGTTATATGCATATTTATTTATTTATGGATGATCATGAGCCTTAGACTTTATGTGATGGTTTTTAATTGATTTGGGTTTTATGGGGACTGCGAGCCTCTTTTACTTACTTTTGTAAGCTCTTTAAATTTATATAAAGGAATTTAATTTTTTATTATAAATTGGAGGACTTGAAGGAAGCCTATCAAGAAGGTCCAATTGTTGATGGGTAATTAAATGTAATAGAATAGATGCCCAAGGCCCATAAGTGTGTATGAGATTTACATTATGATGTAAAAGTTTTTATCCCTTAGATTGACCGTAGACCCGTTTTGGCTCAAACGGGTCACATAGGTTGGTCGTGATCATCCCGCAGCTTTATGTATGTATAGGGTGTATGCATGCTAGAAGTTATTTAATGTTTCTACTTCTACTCATTGGATGATAAAACATTAAATGGTTCATCTTATAAAATTGATGAGGTCTTGAAAATAAAATAATCCCTAAGTTTTTGAAACTTATACAAAATTTTATGAAAATTTTATTTCAAACAAATATGGACATGTTAGGTGTGACCTATCAATCCATGCCTACTATCAAAAGATAGAGACATGATGATGCAACTACACTTAACCACTGGTCATGAGTCGTGGAGTGGGTTTGTGGGAGAAAGCTATGTTCTCTATCTATCAAACTGATGTTCATAAATTAAATGCATCACTACATTGGCCATGAGTCGTGGGGTGTTTTGATGTTTTAGTTACATGAATGTTTGATAGGTGTTGTTTGACGCTAAGTAACGCATGAGCTCATAAAATTAGGGTATACGTGAAAGGTGAGGTAAAACAAATTGAGGGTTGTATAGTGATACAATTGTGAATATTGTTACTACCAAAGAGATTTTTTCATGGGCTCATAATATTGGGGCATGGATATTTTCATTGGGCCTCAATCCTACTAGAAAATAATGATTTTCATTTTTCGTTATTGAATTCGAATAAAATAGTGGGAGATATTTAATATTAATTATCATAATTTTCTCATTTTCTGTTGTATTATTTTGTAGATTCATTTACTAACATGGCAAACAATCCTGTAACTTCTTTGATTGGGCAAAATAATCCTATAACTGCTTTGATTGGGCTAAACAAGTTAACTGGACCAAACTTTAATGATTGGCTGAGAAATTTCAAAATTCTCTTAAAATCAGAAAGAAGTGAATATGTTCTTGACAATGAACTCCCTGAAGCACCTGCTGCTGATGCTGAGACTGAGGAACTTGAGAAGTTAAAACGTCATCAGGATGACGATCTGAAAGCTCGATGCTACATGTTAGCATCCGTGTCAAGTGAGCTGCAGAGACAAAATGAGGATCAAACCTCTGCTTACGCTATTCTTAAACGCCTAGAAAACTTGTTTGGCGAAAATAGCAGGCAGCAAAGATATGAGATATCTAAAGAGCTCTTTCGTAGTCATATGGCTGAGGGCTCTTCATCCAGGAACATGGATTGAATATAATAGCCCTAACGGAACGACTTGCATCTTTGAATGTTCAGGTTCCAACTGAGCTTTGCACTGACTTGTTGCTGCAGTCTCTTCCTCCTTCATTTGACACCTTTGTTGTCAACTACAACATGCATGAAATGGTGAAAAGTCTTACTAAACTTGTCAACATGTTAAAGACAACTGAATCCACCATGAAAAAGGATAAACCAGTCATGTTTGTTGGGTCCACTTTGCAAAGCCAAAGAAAAAGAAGGGAAAAGGAAAGGGTTCCAACAACCCTAACAAACTGAAAGCAAATGGAGGTGTCAAGAAAAAGAAAAATTCTCAAGCTAATGACAAGCGTCACCACTGCAATCAAACTGGACACTAGAAGAGGAACTGCAAGGAGTACCTTGCAACCCTGAAGAGTTCAGGTATTTATTATGTTGGAGTTAACTTGTCTGTTAACGATGCTTCTTGGGTATTAGATACCGGTTGTGCCTCACATATTTGCAATAATTTGCAGATGATGGAAAGAAGTAGAAAGCTGGAGATGGGAGAAATGGTTCTAAGTCTGGGGAATGGAGCAAGGGTTTCTGCATTAGCTTTAGGAACTATTCATCTAGCTTTAAGAAGTGATTTAGTTTTGATTTTAAACAATTGTCTTTATGTTCCAAAGATTATTAAGAACATCATCTCTATTCCAGTTTTGGATGGAAAAGGTTATTGCTTTAAATTTGAACGTGGAAGTTGTTCTATTTTTAAATGTTCTTCTTTAATCACTACTTGCATATTGATAAATGGTTTATATTCATTGACTCCCCAAAATTTAATTCTTAATCTTCAACAAAATAAAAGAAAATTGGATAACTATAGTTCTATCACTTTATGGCAAGCAAGATTAAGTCACATTTCTAAAAAGAGGATAAACAAGTTGGCACAATTGCTTAACCTAAAGGATGAGCAAGAACTACGAACTTGTAAGTCTTGTCTTAAAGAAAAAATTACCAAATCTTCATTTGTTGGACAAGTGAAACGAGCTGAACATCTACTAGAGTTAGTTCATACAGATGTATGTGGACTATTAAATGTTAATGCTCATGGGAACTATAGCTACTTCTTAACCTTTACCGATGATTTCACTAGGTATGGTTTTGTGTACCTATTAAGGTACAAATTTGAAGTCTTTGAAAAGTTCAAGGAATTCAGAACTGAGGTACAGAAACAAACTGGTTTAAGTATAAAGGTACTTCGATTAGATCGAGTAGGCGAATACTTAAATACAGAATTTCTAAATTATCTAAAAGAGAATGGGATTCTCTCACAGTGGACTCCTCTTGGTACTCCCCAACTCAATGGAGTTTCAGAATGCCGGAATTGAACCTTGATGGATATGGTTCGATCCATGATGAGTTTCACTTCATTGCCTCTTTCATTCAAGGGCTATGCTTTAGAAACGGCTGCACACCTATTGAATAGGGTGTCTTCTAAGGCTGTCCCTACTACACCTTATGAATTATGGTATGGTAAAGCACCCTCGTACAAGTACCTTCGGGTATGGGGGTGTGAAGCTTACGTGAAGCAACAAATGGGAGATAAATTGGATATGAGATCCAAAGTATGTAAGTTTGTTGGATATCCAAAGGAATCAATTGGATATTACTTCTATGATACCTCGGAACAAAAGGTATTTGTTTCAAGGAATGCCACATTTTTTGAAGAAGAAAATTTCTATCTGATAGAAATGGCAAACTCGTAGAACTTGAAGAAGTTAAAGAAACAACAAAACTCCCAACTGCAGTTAGTGAACAACCATTAGAGACTGGGGCATCAGATACACAACCCCTTAGGAGATCTTAAAGGATAACTAAGTTACCCAGTAGGTATACTTTGTTATTGGAAAACAAAGAAGAGGGACTCCTTTTGGACAATGATCCAAGAAGCTATGGAGAGGCAATGCCAAACATTGACTCAAAGAAATGGCAAGAAGCAATGCTATCCGAGATGGACTCCATGTACTCCAACAAAGTATGGACTTTGGTAGACCCAACAGAGGGAGCAATTCCTATTGGTTGTAAATGGGTTTACAAGCGAAAGCTTAGAGCTGATGGGGAGGTAGCAACCTATAAGGCAAGACTGGTTGCTAAAGGTTACTCTCAGAAGCAAGGAATTGACTATGAGGAAACTTTTTCACCAGTAGCAATGCTAAAATCCATTAGAATTTTATTAGCTATATCTGCATATTATGACTATGAGATATGGCAAATGGATGTAAAGGTTGCTTTTCTTAATGGTAACATTAAGGAACAAATCTATATGAAGAAACCTAAGGGCTTCATATCTAGTGGGGGTGAGCAAAAGGTTTGCAAACTCCAAAGATCCATTTATGGGCTTAAATAAGCTTCGAGGAGTTGGAACATTCGATTCAATGAGACAATCAAATCGTTTGATTTTCATAAGAATCCGGATGAACCATGTGTATACAAGAAAGTTAGTGGGAGTGCAGTTACTTTTATAATGTTATATGTTGATGACATCCTACTCATTGGAAATGATATAGGGATGTTGCGGTCAACAAGAACTTGGTTGTCTAAACAGTTCTCCATGAAATACTTGGGAGATGCATCCTTCATTCTAGGAATAAAGATTTATAGAGATAGACCTAGAAGGATGATCGGACTATCCAAGTCCATGTACATAGACAAGATACTAAAGAGATTTAGTATGGAAGAATCCAAACGAGGATTTCTGCCAATGAGTCATGGGGTTTCACTTTCAAAGGTTATGTCCCCGAGGACACCTGAAAAAAAAGAAAGAATAACTCGTGTACCTTATGCTTAGCAATTGGAAGCATAATGTATGCAATGTTATGTACAAGACCTGATGTTGCGCATGCTCTGAGTGTCACGAGCAGATATCAGTCAAATCTAGGTAAAAAACACTGGAAGGTCGTTAAGATGATCCTTAAGTACTTAAGAAGGACCAAGGATATCTTTTTGATATACGAGCCTGGAGAACTGAAACTAGAAAGATATACTGATTCTAGTTTTCAGTCCGATGTGGATGACTCTAAGTCTATGTCAAGTTATACTTTCACTTTAAATGGAGGTTCAGTAAGTTGGAAGAGTTTCAAACAAGAAACAATTGCAGACTCCACCACTGAAGCTGAATATATAGCTACATCAAATGCAGCAAAAGAAGATGTTTGGATCATAAACATTATCCAAGAGTTGGGTATAGTTCCATCTATTGTTGATCCAGTAATGATATACTGTGATAACAATGGAGCTATTTCGCAAGCAAATGAGCCAAGATCTCATCAAAGATCCAAGCATATCTTGAGAAGATACCACTTGATTAGAGAAATCATGGGTAGAGGCGACGTTATTATGTATTGAGTCGCTTCGGCAGAAAATGTAGCAGACCCGCTGACTAAGTCTTTAGCTCAAAAGGTATTTGAAAAACATCTTGAAAAGATGGGACTTAAATATATGGGCAATTGGAGCTAGGGCAAGTGAGAGATTGTTAGAGTAATGTGCCCAGCGCACCAATTTGATTTGATAATTGTAATCTTTATATTTTGAATGTAAACAATCTCATTGAAAATTATATCATAATGGCTGTTTTTCAATTTATCTATATTGTGCATTAATCATTTGCTTATTAGATAATGTCCCTAGACCAATTTAAGATAATATGTATGGTCACACATATAATGGTGATCATAGAATTTATACATAGAGTTTTGGTCTTAAATAATGTTCCGAGTCAAGAGTTTTTCTAAATAGGACAAAGAATAACTCTGTAAAGATTCACACATATGATGAATGCTCGTGGGACGAGAATATTACATTCCATTAATATTAGTGTTGTGACTCAAATTCATATATGTGAATACTTATTAGAGAATATATTTATTGAACATGATCCGCAAAAAATTCTTATTGGATATGTCGAAGTGAGAGTTTTCTAATTACGATAGTATACGATTAATCCTTAGACTTGAAGCACCACGATAGTCTTGTGTACATCTTGTAATATTTAGATTTATTTTCTGATTGTTTAACAATCATAAAAGGGATATATTAGATATTATATTGATATACATGGAGACTTTTGTGTGGCTAATATAGAATCCAACATTTGTTTAATAACAAGAGAATCTTCTATGTATTTCATTGTTGATGATCCAAAGACCTTGGCCAAGGCAGCGAGAATAAAGATTCACAATGAATCATTGTAACATGAAATGTAAACATAATTATTAAGTTAGTAGAGTTTCGACTGATATTCCTACTCTAGACTCAATTGGGAGATTATTTGTTATAAGGACCTTACGTGTATGTCACTCGTTAATTTACAGGTTTACTTGCTATTTCAAGATACACTAGAAGATCACGCTACTTGCTAGTGATTAGTAGGTTCTTGAAATTAATTAGTTAATTTAAAATAAATTAATTAATGAGATTAATTAATATAATGATTATTATTTGATAGTTACAAGTGTTGTAAACCTACTGCTAGAGTTAATAGTGAACCTAAAGGATCACACCTTAATTTGGATGAACGACATTTATCAATTGGTACAGTAGTTAAATTGTTAACTATAACTAATAATTAAATAATTTGATTATTTAATTAATTTAGTTAATAATGTTAAAAGAATTATTAGCTTAGTTGGGTTGTTTAAATTTAGTAGTTGGGCTTGTATAAATTATAATTTGAAAGTCCAGTATTTTATTTAAATAAGCCCACTAAATTTTTGAAATAAGAGATTACCTATTAATGAATTGGTAAGTGGTGGTTGAGATAATTTAGGAAATTTATCTCTACATGAGTTAGTGGGACAAGAATATGTATATATATATATATATATTCTTTCCTCATGAGTCATACACATTCTACTCTGCTTCTTTCTGCATTACTTGTTAATATCAATTGATATCAACAATTTACATTACTAGCAAAAGTGTATAATTTGTGTTGTTAATCCAATCGGTGGATTACTTTAGAGGGGATACATATGGATCCCTCACGAGAAGAACCAAGTTGTAGCCACAATTTAGGAATTGATTCCTTCATTCCTTGCATCATTGAAGAAAGTCTACGAAGGTAAAAATTACTTATCTTGTGGGCTTTATTTTGTATGTTTTAACACCTGATCCGATAATCGTTGTCGAACACCCCGGGTGAAATAATTGATATGTATTATAAATATGATTTATTGTTTATAAAAAATTTAATTCCTCTGCTTTCACCCGAGTATGTTATAACGAACATAAATTTAAAAAGCTAACTCTTAAAGTTACCAAGACGTTCACTTAATCCCCACCTTTGAAATTTTTGAAATTCTGAATCGTTTTAAAGACTTGGATACGTGCGTATAAAGTATAAACGACCTTACTAAATTCTTGAAAATACACCCTCATTCTTCCTCAAAGCTTGATTCTTTTAAGAATTATTTGTGATTTTCTCTCTCTCTCTCTCTCTCTCTTACTAAATTCTTGAAAATACGTCCTCAAATTTTCTCTTCCTCAAAGCTTGATTCTTTTAAGAATTATTTGTGATTTTCTCTCTTTCTCTCTTACTAAATTCTTGAAAATACATCCTCAAATTTTCTCTTCCTCAAATAGCTCTGTGGAATGTGCAGATGTGGGACCTTCAACGTCTACAAGACAGAAGTGAAGAAATAATTCTGTAGAACGTAAAGATTGGGGCCTTCAACGTCTACTAGATGGAGAGAAAGGAATTCCTCGACAACGACATTATAGTCCCCTTTTATACGACGTGGTATGCAGTTTATAAAATTACTTCAATAAATAAAAAGTTTGAAAAGATTATATTTACAACATATAAATTTAACATGGACTGCTAAATACAAGCAATCAATATAAACTGATATGCCCTATACCATTACCTTATTTTCTCATACAAATCTTGTCTGCCTGGGTGTGTTTAATACTACATATAAGCCATACATAACTCCTGTATATAGCCCATATACATGCTTACATGGGAATTAACCTGGACAAATAATGCTCAAGCTCCTCCTCCCAAAAAAAGTTGTTCATGTTTTTAGTTATAAAATTAAAACAAGACAAATGCTTCAAAAAAAACTGAACAATAATGCTTAATAAATAAAATTAAGTTATCGAATAATTTCTATAATCATATTCACCCAAGCGGCCACAACGAGCGACTAACTTCACCTGCTAGGCGAGATTAGGGCTAAATGATTTGTAATAGATGTACAATCTTATATTATAAAAGTAGGAACATCCCTCTCCAAATGCTGCCAAGTGTGCACTTAAAATGTTGCCACGTGTATTAAGAAAGAGAGACAGAAGAATCGACCTTTCATGTATGCTCCTCATTAAGCGAAGAAACCGTAACCTACCCCTTATTTTAATTGGCAGACGTTAGAAAACAGAGGGAGGGAGAGAGATAGAAGAACCGGCCTTTCACGTAGCCTCATGCATCATTAAGCGAAGAAATGCTAACCTACACCTTACTTTAATTCGCAAACAACGTTAGAAAACAGGGGGTTAAACTACAATGCACGTTACAAAATGCCTCACGCCTATAATTTCACCAATTCAATGCTAAAACCTAAATCCGGTTGTTTGATCTAATGTCCATCAGTAAGGTGAAGTACGGTGACAAAGAAGCATTATTCATGAATTAGGAACGCCAATCTCAAAATTTATGCTCTGTTTGATCTAATGCCTATGAGAAAGTTGAACCGCGGAGACGAAGAAGCAAAGGTCTGTCTTTCACCTTTAAAATGGAGCTCAAATACCTAACTTCAGAGTGTAAATACACTTCATCACGACTCTTAAATGGGCATGCATTTCTTCTTCCACTTGGCATACGGACGGTCGTTGTGCTTTCCATGGTGGTGCGGCTCTGAATCACTCTGAGATTTCCGGCAAGAGAAACGGTAGCTGATATTTCAGGGATGGCAATGGCTAATTCCACTTCGGCGCCTCCATTAATTCAGGCAAATTAAGCTTCTTCCTTACCGGCGAGTTGTAGTAAGCTTCGAAGAATTGCTGCAAGGGACGCGGTTGTGGCTGGGTGCCTTCCGGTGTTGATGTGTGTGTCTCTCTCTCTCTATATTCCGGCGATTGGTGCAGCAGTGAGTGAAGCACGGTGGGCGGCAATGAGCGGCTTCTTCTCAATTTGAGCTTCGAACTCCCAGCGGCGGCAACCTGGGCTTCTGCTTTTCCGAGCGTACATTAGATAAGGGATATAACTTCTCCAGTATCTTTCTTTCATGATAATGGTACAGGGTAATGAGCTCTGCATCGTTGGTGCCCACACCCTCTGTTTGTTATGGAAAGCGACTTTCGTGGAAGAAGTCAAGGTGCTGATGAAGAATTCATCAGAATTCGCGAGCAAGAGTTTGGGCATCGTGTCTAAGGTTCTGGGGCCGTTGGGGGAGCTCAAGAGTTGATGGCGGAGGTTGTTGGGGTGGGTGGAGCGGCGGCTACTTTAGGGGAGCCCAAAGCGGATGTGATAGGAGCGGAGACGTGAGGACGATAGGGGAGGCAGTGTTGAGAATTCCAAAGAAGAAACAAGAGAAATAGTCAGCTGGAGTATAATATGTAAATGAACTATGATTAAAATCTACTGATTAGAATTTCTGGCTTGCTGATCTAAATTCTTCCCTTTTAGTCATGCCATCGATCAGTCTGCATTGATAGCTGTTATTTTTCTTCAGTTAACTATGCTTCTTCTATTGTTCAATTCTTTTTTAAGATACTTTTTAAAAGTTGGAATTAGTTTTTGAAGATCAATAATGAGAAGGCAGAAAAAGGTTGATTGCTGTAAAGGAAATTGTATGGAAGAATTTGAATAATACTACATATTTTAGCATGTTTGGTACACTAAATTTCAAATCGTTTTAATTAGTATATTCTTTAATGGGGAGGGATGTGGTGGAAATCATGTTTCTCTTGAACATCTCTTCTGCCCTTTGGCTGCTCTACCTGAAGCTTGAGTGATACTAATGACCTTTAAATTTTGGAGTTCCAAGATTCAAGGTTGGTGATATATTTAGAGGTTCGACAAACAATTAGTTAAATCTGTAAAGAAGTTGGAAACAAATATAAATAAAATATCATCAGTAATACACTAAATGGCTTGACTCTTTTTATCTTTTTCACTTGTCTTCAACATACATGACTTATACTTGAGCTGAAAAGCTTTGCTGGATATTTTATTCATCACCTATTCAGGACTCTTTTTTTATGTTCACTGTTATTCTTTCATGCGTGCTACTCCTGAGTCCTATGGAGGAATTCTAAATGGAGACCAGGTCGCTATTATTTTTTTGATGGAGCACCAAGCATATTTAGATTTTGAAATAACATGTTGCTTTGTATTCAATACAAGATTGAATGCGAATTTTTTTTTAATTGCATCAATTACCTAATTTGCCACTTTACCATTCCTTTTATATATCAAACAAAGTTGAGGCCTGAGAGAGTATCTCATAAGTTAGTTGACAATTAGCTTAAAGTTAGACAGTCGTTTTGCAGTTTGGCCTTTTCTTAAAGCAAACATAAGTCAAGGAAGTGGCCAAACAAATTGTATGATAAATATAAATCATTTATTCTTTTCTTAATGAATAGAGCATTAGAACTTGAACTTTGATAAATGAGGAATTCCCTTTCAAGAAACAAATGCTACTTTTGGCTTTCATGGCAGGAAATGGAAGTTGCAGTAGTAGATAGAAATGGACGGGCAAGGCGCATAATTATGACAACTAATGGTGCTAAAAATGGTCAGCCTAAGCGGGTCTTAGTGTCAATTATTATCTTTTTAAGAATTTATATTTAGGTGTTGGTCCCGAAACGAGTACAATCAGTGTATGGGGGGGAATACACTGATGTCAGATTTTTCTGAAAGACTCAGAAAAATGCTCTTACACTCTCAGTCAGGATTCCTGAATTACTCAGTATGCTGAAGGTCCACAGGGACAGCAGGGACAGTTCAGTAACGAGTCAGATAAGCTGAGTGTGAGTAATGTGCTCGGAAGCTCAGTAGAGATAACAAACCTACTGACTGCTTGGAAGCGAGTCAGTTGGACTACTATCTCAGTGAGCTAGAGTACGTGCGGAAAGTGAGCCCTTAGATTCTACTCGTTTTAGGTTCTGAAAACATTTTCTCTGAACTTGCTTAGTAAACTGGTGGTTAGGGCAGAGTGCACCGTATTAAGATTCAGGATGATTGATTCAGTCCTGAGGATAAAACAATGCAGAATGTTCAGTTTATTATGATGACAGTTATGATCCTGAACAAAACAGTAAATCAGCACACACGGGTCTTTTTAACGTGGTTCGGAGATAACCAACTCCTACGTCCACGACCTGATTTAACAGGAAGCTATCCTCAAAACCCTGAGGATAGGTGCTTGGTTTTACGTGCCAAGGGACACGAGTAGCCAACTTCCTCTCTTAGGAACTGACCCCTGGGCGTTTTACAAGTCCCAGTCCTTCTAACCAACCAATCTCACACCCTGAGTGGTTTGGTATTCTGGTTTCCAACTGAGATAGCTCTAGCAATACAAAACAATGCTAAATATTAGAGCTATCGATCTAAGCAAATATAGAGTGAATCCTACTACAACACTAGGGAAATTTAATTGCAGAGTGTTGCTTATAGTATGCTTTGAGAGCTTGGATTCTTGAGAGTTTTCTCTTGGAAATTTCCCGTTAACCTTGAATGGGTGTAAGGCTCTCCATATTTATAGGCAAGATTCAAAATAGATCCGTTGGAGGAGATCTAATCAAATCTTTCCTATTTTGGGGTGGTTGCAGGCTAGAAATACTGTTTGACCTAACCGCCATGCTTATTCTGGCAAGTCTGTCCCATCGCCTGCAACTTTGAGAAGCATTAAATGCCGCATTAAATGCTGCGCAGACTCCGTACACACGTGTCGAAAGATCATTGGCTCTCCGTTCTAACGGCTAGTTGACTTTCAGACATTTGTCCTTCCTTGTACATTCAATACTCTGAGTCTCTTGTTAATAACTCAGTCAGAATGTTTGTCTTCATTGGAGTCTTACTAACATTCTCTTTGTCTCTTGTCCCATAGCATAAATAACCTTTTTGCCTTGGACTTACATGTTTCAGGTGATCTGAACTACTGCCCGAGTCAGGTCTTATGTGTCTTCAGCACAGCCTGATAGATTATTCAGCCCAGTATGTGTAACCTTTTTGCTTTGGACTTATATGGTTCAGATAAACTGAACCGAGGCCTAAGTCAGGTCTTAAGTGCATTCAGCACAGCCTGATAGATTACACTTACTCTTCACTGACTAAGATCTGTCCTGAGTATGCTTAGTGTACTCAGTAGAAACATCAGTCAATGGTACTTCAGGATTGACTTCAGGATGGATCATCAGGCTTCGATCTTCAGCTTCAGACCCAGACAATCTTCAGAAAGACTGACTGACTCCTTCAGGATGAAATATACTTCAGACTTCAGTAAATTGGGTCGACTCCAATATTCTTCAGTCTTCAGCAAGTTCCTCCTGTACTGAATTTCTAACCTAACTATCCTGAACTATTTTATCCTGAACATCTGTACTTAGGCAGATTCATCAGGGGTTTTGGGATCTAATCAAAATACTCAGATTGTCCCAACATTAGGTTTTTTACATAGCAATATGACTGGGTGTTGTAGATACTAAATCCTCGATAATTGTAAGTATGTATCTGGGCTGCAATTGACATTTTGTCAAATTTTATAGTTGTCAAAGATATCTAGATTTTGTCTGTTATATTGGATGATGGTATTGATGTACGAAAGATTACATGAGCTTAATATTTTGGGTAAAGTTAGATATTTGTATTATTTACAATTAGACTTCTCCAATAGTTTTTGCAATATATGTTGTAACCGCAACTTCCCTGTATTGCTTTCACATGAATAAGAGAGATTATGAGTGAGTTATTTCTGTTTTAATAGGGGGAAAATATAAGTATGAAAGTAATTATGAGGCAGTAGAGTATTATTCCCGCTAATCTGATTTTACATAAGAGTGCTTTTCCCCCTTGATAGGAAAATTTTCTTTAAAAGATAATGCAAATAAATAAAGAATGAAACTTAAATCCAAGATGATGAAATACATTTACTTAAAATTATTTATTACTCACTTTTGTATAGTTTCCTTTTATTTTGGGCTCCTCAAATTATCCATAACATTTGTTTATGAACAGTGTTTGTGTGAGTGTTTTGGGATCCTCAAATCATTCATAACATTTGTTCATGAAACAGTGTTTGTGTGAGTTCATGCATGATGTAAAGATCTAATAAATTTTCTTTTCTATAGGTGACATTAGTTTTTAATCTTTTCAAATGATTAATGTTAATCTAAAAAAAAGTGGATAAAAGTGATATAATAAATGATGTTATCAGAAAAGGCAATGAATGAAAAGAACCAAAAGTAATTGAATGGAGGATAGGATCCAAAATGGTTTCAACTTATTTTTTTAAAAAAAAACTATTCTTTAAAATGGGAAATTGTGATGTATTTAGGGAAGAACAAAAATTATATGCCACAATTTTTAATCGCGGACAAACATAAAGGATTCAAAGGGATAATTCGTCGAAAAGTTAGTGTATCATAAAGCTCAATTGATATCACTTTATTATTTTCATTGACAAAAAAATGCAGGTAGTTTTGATAGATTTAATTGAATTTTGGTAAAAGGATAACTTTTTGCCTAAACAATAAAATATTTAAAATAAATCTTGTGTGTAAAATACTAAAAATGTGTCACTAATAAATTTAAAAATAATCTTCAAAAAGAAATTTTTATTAAAAAAAGATATATCACTTTTCTTTAAAAGTATTGCACATTTATTATAATCCTAACAAATTTGAAATTGGTCAAGTTTTTTTTTTATTCAAATATTTAAGTCAAGACGTTTTTTTTTTTCTACCTCACCTTGCCACCAGACTCCTCACTTGAGTGAGTGGCATATGTTCGATTTCCTTTGAAAACGAATTAGGAGGGAGATATAAGGGTGGACTTGGAGATATTCTTGGGGTGTACGGAGACTTGGTGAACTAACTTCTAACTACTAACAACTAACATTTATCGATAAAAAAAACAAAAAAAAAGTCAAGACGTTTTGTTTACATCAAAATTAAGCAGATAAAAAAAAATTTATAAAAAAATATTACGATATTTTAAATTAGTCATATCTTCATTTATTATAAATTTTTTTAATGCAAAATACTAATATTATAATTTTATAAAATTAAAAAAAATTACAATAGCCCATGCATGGCATGGGCAAAAATCTAGTTAAGGGAATGATTATGCTTAGTTAGCTAGGATGCTGCCACATAATCCCATGTAAACCTATAAATATGTCACCTAAGCACTAACAAAAGGATTCCAATCTCTAATGCAACAAGAATATTATACAAATTTCTCTCTATCTTTGATCTTGAAACCACTTCAAATTAAACTTAGGTTAAATAATATAGAATAGATAGGATAAAATGAGATAAAATATAATATGAGTATTTGATATGATATATAAACAACCTAGGGGATGCTTGTTTAAAATTCTTTAATGCTAATGGGAATGAAATCTCATTTTTCTTTTTTACCCTAATATATGTTGAATGAGAGTTTGTGTTTATGGTGGTTATATCATTAGTGTTGTGCTCCAATTTTTTTTAAAAAAAAGTTGACAAAAATGAGAGTTGTTAGCTATGGTATGAGGGATTGATTGAGGAGAATGATTATAAGATGAGATGAAGGTAATCAAATAGGGGTGATGATTACCTTATTTATGAGGAAAAACAATATTGTGTACCTCATTTATTCTCATTACCTACTATAATTGATATATATATATATATATATATATATATCATCATTCACATTACCATTGATAAATTTCCATACCAAGCGCCCCCTAGATAATTTTATAATACTGTTTGATAGGGTATATAAATATCTATATAAGCAACGTAAAATTACCTTTCTGCCCTTATTTTCATTATCTATTTGTTATGTTTGATATGCAAATGCAACAATAAGATAAATCATATTAGGGAAAAATGCAAATGCAATTTGGGCATTCCCCCCACTTTTTCACCACGCACCAATTATAGGAGGCGCAACGGGTCAACCGGCGGGCGACAACATCTCCTGCGACAGTTAATATTCGGCGGCGAGGTAAGTTGTCCGCCCATATACATTATCGTATGTTGTTTAATTTTTTTTACTGGGACGACTGTGTGTGTGCGCCCCCAGCACAGTGTGCGAGTGTGTGTGCGTCGAATTACAGTGTGTTCGTTTGTGTGTGTGCCTCCGTCTGTGTGTGAAGTACGAAATTATAAAGTAATTATTCCAACATCAATCTTTTGTTTCGTTCCTTATAAATTCCAATTCTGCGTCCTACCAAAAACATTTGAGATTAAGATTCAAATATCTTGCATCCGTCAGTTGTAAAGTAATAACTAGTATATCACCCGTGCATCTGCACGGTCTGTAAATATAAAATATATATAATATTCATTTTTTTATTGTTATTTTTACATAAAAATGTATATTCTTTTATTGTTGAATAAAGTGTAAAATACTACATGCATATTTTGTGCAGAATTCGTACATGCACTTTTTTTGCACGATTCGTACATGCACATTTTGTGTACGATCCACACATGCACATTTTTTGTACGATTCGTACATGCACATTTTTTTAATGATCAATATGTACACTTTTCGTGATCAATCTGTACGTTCATATTTTGTAAATAATCCATATATACACATTCAATACAAATTTCTTGAATGATCCCTATGTGTGCACCTTTCTTGAACAGTTAGCCTGTTCAGGTGCACGATTCATAGAAATTTAATTAGTAGATTGAGAAGATGAAAATCCAATAATATATCATAAAACTATTTTGAAACCATATTTTGTCCATTTCAAAACTCGTCTTTTAATTGAATTTCTCTTTTAATGTGCATTTATTCTCCTTAACTACATTTTGTGAAGAAACTCAATTGTTACTTTTAAAAAAAAGCAAAATATTATGTGAATGATATACACAATTAATTTTGATGGTGAACAACAATTTATTCAAGTATTTTACCCGTGCGATGCACGATAAATTTTTTAATATCGTATTAAAATATCCTGATAAAACATATGAATATACTTATACATGAAATTAACTTTTATCATTCTTGCTACTTGAATTGTACTTTAATTTATAATATAATTAGATTCAATAAGCACATGAATCATAATAATAGAAGATATAGAATATGTATCATGTATAATACCATCTTATACAAAATTTTATTTATCTTGTTTATTTATAGCTAAGTCATTATGTAAATGTTCTTTTTATATTTCTAGATTTAAAAAATTTAAAAATTTAAATATTTCTATTAAAAATTTAAAACCCTTAAAATCATCAATATTCTTAAACACCTCTAGTAATACATATTCTTAAACACCTCTATAACTTAACTTGTAGGAGATGCATTGCAGAAAGTAAACATTTAGGAGTCAATCGATAATCTTTCCTTGGAACATAAATTCAAAAGTATAGCTGTTTGTTTAAGCTCCATCTTGCAACTTCAGAAATTCATAAACTTTCATCATATTCAACTATTATTGAAAATTATCTCTATACCTAGACACATCGCTTCTTCATCAAATAAACATCTCTTTGGGCCACTCTTTATTGGAAATTTCTCTATACAACTTCATCTTCTATCTTGATTGTGGGTGTATAATCGTGAAGACCAAGATTAAATTGAAAGTTGAGTATAATGTGATGCATTTTTCATAGAATTAACCCCTTTTTTTTTTTAATTACACGACTATATTTTACGTCTTCATTGCAAATATAATTTAACCATTTGTTGTTAATCAATTTTTTTAAAAATATATTAGTAGGCATATAATTTTATAATTATTTATATACTTAAATTATTTATATTTAATATTTAAGTGGATAATAATAAAATAAAGACAATAACTTAAAAAAAAATAGAAAATTTATTATTTATATTTTTTACTGTCTCTGATCATTTTGAAATTTTATTCATAATTTAAATTTAAAAAAAACTATAATTATAATATAAATGTAGTCTCGTTATTTTAACTGTAAAGAAATTATGTTAATTAATAATTGAATAATTAAATTTGAAAAAACTTTAATGAATATGATAATATATTGTGAAAAACTGTTAATTAAATTTATTGACTCAATATTTTGATAGGTCACCAAAGTGAACTGTGAATTAGGTCAATCATTGCTAACTATGACATCAGAGTTGATGTATAATATTATAGTTTATTAGTTGTATATTAAAATTAAGCACAATCATTTTTTCTGAAAAAGTAGGGTATTAGCAAATGGAAGTTTATAATTCAAATTTAAATTTTGAACTTGTCTATTGTTCAAATTTAAAATTTGAATTTATCACATGTATTTTGATAAATGATAATCTTTTCATGAGACAATTAGTGCAAAAATTCTTAATTACTTTTAATTTTTTTAATTAAACTTACTTTTTTATATCATCAGAAGTTACGATTAACAAACTAATAAAATTGATAAAAATCTGATTAAATAATATAAAAGAAAATTGTATTTTTTATTTTACAAAAAATATAATATATATTTATTAAAAAATTATGCATGTTACAAAAATTAATAAAGTACACCTTGTTTATTTAAGGTCACACTCACTTATGTCTTTCCTTTTAACGTGTGATATCATATTATAAAAATAGCTATGCACAAAATAAATAAAGAGGCAACAACACTGTAGTGCTTTAAAAGCACCTCAAATTTCAAGGTAGTCCTGCAAAAGTGGAAGATTTAAAGGAGGTGCAAAACACCTTTTCAGCCACTGCCGTGTGTACTAATGAGTTTTTATATGTACTTTCGATTATATGAGTGTACCAATTAATACTGATTGTACTTTGTAAATTATTTTAAAAAAGGTGGGCATTTAATATATTGAAAATGTGTCAGACGATGTAACATTTTATTGTAGCTATCAAATCACAATTATTTTGATTTTTCTCTCTGACTTATTTGTTGACATAATTTCCGACGATCTGAACTAATTAATGTACTACTGATTACTGTATTTTTTAATTTCGGCCGGCTTTTTTTTTCGGCGAGATTGTACTATAGTGATTCTTATTGTACTATTGTAGTATTCATTTGTACTATTAAACTTTTCTTTGTACTGTAAATGCTCATCGTCACGGTCTTGTCATTATTGGTCACAAATTTTTTAAATTCTCTGACCGGTCTCTTTCCGGTGAAACACATTAGTACTAATGAATCCATAGTCTTACTTATTGTACTATAGATTCATAATCATCAATATTAAAAAAAAAAAAGATTCATACTAACGAAATAAATACATTGCATATACAATCCACAATGCCCCCCAAATCAAACAAAATCAGCAACAAATTTACCAACCCCCTCCACCCCCACTTTTGATCCAAAATAACAGCCCCAAAAAAATTTCAAATGTTAACAAAAATTTAGGAATCTCTTCACTATGTGGAAGATTTAACAAAAACACAATCTGTACCACTTGGTTTAAAAAAAATTAAAGATAAACATAGACACCGCCTTTTGTTGCGGAAACCGCCTACCTCCATTCTCTGCCTAGATCAATTTCACCAGCACTAGCCAGATTGAAGACCACAGGCGCCGGAAATCCAGCCCTTGCTTCGACGCCTGGAAATGAAAGCTCACCTCTGCAACCACGATCGACTCCGGAATTCACCGTTCGGCCGCGACCTCGCACACAATTCGCCGTCTATGTTTCTCTGCTCGAAGCCCGTCGACAATCACACATCTTACCTCTATTCTGCGGAATCCTGTTTCAAAAACCATCACAATTGCGATTCACTGATGAAACCCGCCGTTTCACCCCGCTACTCGTCCACCGCCTACAAATAACAGTTGATATACACTGGAAAGATCTGCAATAATTAAGCAAATATAACACCTGTTAGTACTTTGTGGCAATGACGGTAAATAATAGGAACATTAGGGACATTGATAAAATGGGATGCACTCAATTGAAATGATTAGAATTAAGAACACCAAGTTTATATTAATGTATAATACTAGTAACCCGCTTGTAATTATCTCAATATATAAATGAGAAAGTTGGGCCAAGATTTCATTAATGGTCCATGAGACCCAACCTAAAATTTAGAAACCCACTTATCCACACTGTACCATCTATTATACTCTTGTTCTCTTCCTCAGTCATTACAACGGATTTTCAGCGGCCAGGCATCGCTGTCTCCTCCACTTCAACCGCCGCCTCATCCCACGCCACCGCTGCCCACGCCTGTGCGCTACATCAGACACAGTCGCAGCCTCGCCTCCGCGCTGCCACACGCGACGCACCCCCTGCCGTCCACGGCCACGCCACGCTGTCAACTGAAGGTATAATTGAATCTGATTATATTTTATTAGGGTTTCAAAATTATTTTTTGCAAGTGTGGGCTCAACATTTTTTGCAAACGGTTTGCGATTTTGTGACTAAAAATTAGGCGTCCCTGTGAATGGACAAAAAAAAAAATAACAAAATTAGATTCGGATACGATGGTTTAAAGTTGACTGTTCACTCGCTACTGTAGGTAGTGCAAATCACGATTTTACTGTTGAGCTGCTCACTCGCCAGCGAAATCATCAACCACTTGTATTAGTACTGCTGCTTTTATATATTTATAGATATATGCATAGATTTTACAGCTTAACAATGCAATAAGATTGTCATAAATTAAGACTCAAAGTGTAGATTAAGACAAATGTGTATGCATAAAAAATAAGGACAGCCCTTTTTAATTAGGTGAAAAGGAAAACAGAAAAGAAAAGTATAGTTTTTAATACTTTTTGTCACCCCACCCTTTCTTGCTTTCGGACTCTGCTTTTCTACTGCTATATAAATTCCAATTCCAATTCACCATCAGTTCTACGGTATAGCCATGAAACTTTGAGATTTAGATTGATCATAGCATTTATATTTTTAGTTAACAAGAATATATATTTTAGCTACATCTTTGCTGTTATTTACCATGATGCAGTAATTCTAACATAACAGTGTAATATCAAACAACTGTAGACAGTAAAACAAATGCTCATTTTCTCTAGTTAGCAAATCTCGACATCAGGCGCCCAGGATTCTCAGTAATTTTGAAACCAGTAAATTGGGGGAAATTATAACCAAGAAAATCGAAAATACCTGATACGTGTCAAGAGTCATCTTCCTCCACAAGTAGCGGTTGCTCCTCCTCCTCCTCCACGAGTCGCTGCCTATCGTTGTTCTCTAGACTCAATCGCTGCTGGATGGACAAGAAATTGACAATGGCTCCTCCAATTGTGAACAACTAAGTTGGATTCTCACAAACCCTATCCAATTTGTAGCAGTGGA
Organism: Prunella vulgaris; assembly: GCA_026898435.1. NCBI lineage: Eukaryota > Viridiplantae > Streptophyta > Magnoliopsida > Lamiales > Lamiaceae > Prunella > Prunella vulgaris. The sequence continues at coordinate 347,691 of JAPKLY010000042.1, forward strand.
GAACAACGAGAGGCAACTCGTCATTGAAGGGATTCTCTTGCTCGGAAACGCATCGTGGAGGAGGAGCCATCGTCAATTTCGTGACAGAGCAGCAACGACTGAGTCCAAAGAACGAGGAGAGGCAGCGACTTTTGGAGGAGGAGGAGTAGCAGCTTCTCAGGTAAATCGATTTCTTGGTTATAATTCTTCCCCCAAATTACTAGTTTCAAAATTATTTAGAATTTTTTTTAATGATGTCGATATGAGTATTGGTGTTGGTGCTTGAATGGTGAGAATTTATTTGATAATGCTGTAGTTGGCTAGTTGCGTTGTTCTTGGACTGAAATTGCTACGTGACCATTTGATAATGCTGTAGGAACAAAGGCTGTAACAGCTCAACAGTATATGACCATTTGATAATGTGCTACATACCGTTTGATAATTGCTAGATGACCATGTTTTTGTTGACTGTCTCTTAACAACTCAAATATATGTTCTTGTTAGCTAAAAATATATGTTCAAATTAAAAAAAAATTATACAAATATATGTCCTTAACAGTCTTTGTTCTTGTTATTTGTTCAGCAATGGTCACTCAACGTTGTTTATGTACCTGTTATATTCTGTGTTGATTGCTTAATTTATATATTTATTGAGAGGTTGATGATTTTAGTTTTATTATGTATTTTAAGTTGCTGAAGTTGCTGTGGATCATATGCTAAATTTTTGTGTCATGAAATTATGATTGTAGAAATTATGTGATAACTCCATTTCATTTGTGAAGCATTATTGTCTAGTGTTTGTGAAGCATTTGTCTAGTTTTAATTTTATAATTAAATGCATGAACAACTTTTTAAGGGAGGAGGAGCTTGAGCATTATTTGTCCAGGTTCCCACAGAAGCTCCGTTAATGGCGTCGGTAAATTTCAACCCGTTTAGTGATAACTGGTTCAGGTTGCCACAGAAGCTCCTAATTCCACCAATTCATCGCGTCTCCAACTTCTTTAAACCCTGCTCGAAAACCCCCAACTTTGCTTCCATATCCAACCCATTTATGAAGAAGCCGAAAACCGAACCCGATGATAAACCCGGAAAGTACACCCAAATGCTCGAGCAGTTCTACTGGGAGTGCGAGAATTTGCCGGACTATAGACATAGCCCCGAGGTCGAGAAAATTATGAAGCAGGAGAACCCGTTCGAAGAAATAAAGGAAAACCCGACACAGGAAGAAATTGAAGAGAATGAGAAGTGGTGGGCCGATTTCCGGGCTAACCCGGTTGTGCAGTTCATGGCTCAGTGTGAGGATTTAGCTGATAAACTTAATGAGATTGATATTAAAGAGAATTCGGTTCCGTACAAGAGAGAAGATAAAAAATTTTGGCAGGTACTTTTATTCTTTTTTTTGTAAAAATAAATTTTATTATGAAGGATTGGCTCTTTGGTAATGTAAATGCTACACTGCTGAAAAAACGAGTTACATCGTCTATGATTCAGCTGGACATATACATATATCTATGCGTGCTAGTTGTTGTTTATGATGATAGATAATGCAGGTTGTATATCTCAAGAAGTATACCACTGCAAAACCTTGGTTCAGTCTTCCTAGTTCTTATTTGTTCTATAAATGTAGTTTTATGTTTTAGGCTGCTGTGTTAAATTGTTGTAATGACTTTGTTATTGCGGTAAAGTTTTATACATTATGATTGTGAAGGCAATTCCGCATGTGATTGGGCTGGATGGGAGGCCGATGCCAAGAAAAGCTATAAAAACAGATGAGGAAGCAGATGACAAGTTTTGGGATTTTGCTAGGCAGTTCTTTCTGGGGCTTTGGGGCTTCAGACAGCGGCCATACCCACCGACTAGACCGAGCGATGCCGCTCAGGCTATCGGTTATAAAACACTCGAGTGGCGTTACTATGACTGTATGTACAATAGATCATCAATTTTTTAGCTGGCTCTGTTAATTTGTTTAAAGACTATGCACATTGTTGTATGTCAAGCATTTAAGGTTCACTCGAGCACTAAAGTTCTGCTTCTGAATATCCTAATGATTCATGAGTATATGTATGTGTTGCAAGTTATTCTATATTGCATTGATAGGAATCCTGGAGAATATGTTAACGTTATGACTGTTGGAAGGAGAATATCTCCTTGTAATGAAAAACTCTCTTTCATGTTCTTATAAAGTTGGTCCGTCATAAATAGTATATGCTACTAAACTTAATTGGCAAAATATGTGGCAATCCAAGCAAGAATTGTGTTGGAAATTATACTTCATCTTGTGTTCTTTATCTTTCGACAGTCGAGTGCATGCTAGTTGCAAGGGTTATTTCTTATTGTTGTTTTTTCCATCATTGCATGATTTTTTGCTTTCTTGTTTCTTCTTGTTTGTGTTCTTTCATCTGTGAGGATTGTTCAATTATTGCTGTTTTACTACTTGCCCCTTGATGTGTTTATATCATGCTTATCTCAGTTATCATGAGAAGTGGCGGGTTTTTCTATAAGGATCGATTGGGTCGTTCAAGAGGACCAATGGAACTAATACAGCTTAAAACAGCCTGGGGTGCTGGAATAATCGACAAGCATACATTTGTTTGGGGCGAAGACTTGGACGAATGGGTACCTATTGGCATGCTTTATGGTATGGAGCGTGCAATTGCCACTTGGGAAGGTCTGTGATTGTGCTTAGAGGCATATTCAGTCTCATTTGAAATTTGATTTTGAATCTATTTAGTTATATCCATATGAATAAGCTCTATTTTACAATGATATCCAAATCAAATGGCATACAAGCTTACTTCTAATTGGCTGTGTGGCTTGATTTCAGTGAGATTAGCCGCTGCTGCTACAGCTTTTATTCATAAGCTACAAAAGGGAATTCCTCCTTGGGTTCCTCTCAAGGGGCACGAAAATAAAACTTATAAGCAGCTCCAAGAAGAAGCATATGAGGAGAAAAGGCGCGATTTAACTGTGTTAGAGCTTAATAATGGTGTTTGGCCTGGTGTTAGGACTCCTAGTCACGCACTTTTTCTTTGGGCTGGTGGCTCTGAGCTTACCTCTCTCTTAGAAGAGGACCACATGCCCAATAAATTCATCCCCAAAGATGTTAGGTACTCTCTCCACCTCTCTTTAATGTGTTTTTTTTGGATCTATGTTTATTCTCTATCATTCTCAATTGCTTAATGTTAACAAACTAGTATACTTTTCCTCTGAACATATAAAAATGGTAATTAGTAATTACAAAAACTACCTCTGATATTTAGCCTAAAAATGAATGAATCCCATCTCTCATTAATGCACCCTTGTGTGCGTGTTTTCCCTACGAATTGCACCTATTGAGGGGTTGTAAGAAAAATATAAACCTCAAGAGGTTGATTGTAATACCTAGACATAGTATCTGCATTTTTCTTTTTTATTAATTTTTTTAGAGCAAACAAGCTTATTACTCCCTCCAGTTCATTTTACTTGTCTTTTTAGAGAAGAATTTTTTGACTCAAAATAATTGTCATTTTTAGTAATCTAAGAGAATCGAGTGTCACTCACAAAATTTTCCCTTCTATTTGTTATTTGTGATAGCATGTGTTAACTTAAACTATTTGCACCCCACAAGTAAATGAAAGGGTAACACTGTCACTTTACACATATATTTATTGTTATTTAATTAGTGTGAAAGTGAAACATTCTTAAATGTCAACTATAGTGGATAAGGAGTGAGAAATTGTATAAATGTGACTTAATTTTAAATGTTCACGAATCTCCTGAAGTTATATGCCATTGCAAAAATTAGTGTACTCATTACTGTTATGGGACAGGCAAGAATTGGCAAAAATAATTCCAGGGTTGAGGCCTTGGGAGGTTCTGAGCATCGAACAAGCCATGGATCAGATAACATTTGATGGCGAGTGGTACCGTGAGCCTCTTTCATCGTACACAACAGGCCCTCCATACATAGCTGAAGCGAACGAAGACAATGAGGTACATGCTAAGCCCCATCAATCCCATCACCAGAAAGGAAAAGAAAAACATAGGAACTCTGTTATTTTGTTCTGGTTTTAACGTATTTCATTTAACGTTTTCATTAACTGCTTTCTCCTTGCAGGAATTTCTTGAAATTTATCATGACCTGAGCCTCGCAGCATACGAGGAACTGGTGCATGAAATTCCAGGTTTTGACAAGGTTATGGAAAAAGTCGAAAAGGATGCTGATGAAAAAGCTAAGAGAAGGAAGGCGAAGAAGGATTTTGAAAAAGAGAAAAAGTCTCCATATAGCCGATTCAATAATGATCCATAGCAGTAGAGGCCTCAAACATAGGTGCAGTTCTGACCCCTTCTTCAAGTTGATTCTTGTTTATGTTTGCTTCTTTAGTAGACTGGACAGATATATTGTTCGACACGTGATATCTCATATCACTCACCACATTATGAACTACACTTATCACCATAGTTATGATCCATGTAGCTTCATCTAAGTTTTTTCTTTTGGATAATTGGTCTTCCCAATATTAGGAAACCACAGAAATCACTGTAATATTGAATCACTTCATGAAACACCTTATGCTATGTTTACTTCATAGGGGAGGGTTAACCAGGGAATATAAATGAAGATATAAAGATCTATAACCATCTGGTTTAGTGCTGAATAAGGCTAAATTTAGAAGTTGAAGATGAATAATTCTTGGATTAAATAAACCGCCCAACCGTGGGTTTATTTTGGATGAATAACTCGAGTTTAACCAAGGTTGGATGGAGATGGATAACCTGGAAAAATAAACAATTAAAATAAACAACAAATAAAGATACATAACACACATTTATCTCCCAAAGTAAACACACCTTTATAGGTTACTTAGCACGATAGAACAATTGTTCCAAATAGTGTTTCATCTAGGGATTTTCAAGATAATCATCGTATGCCACTTTGAACCTAATTTGGTGTTAATGAAATTCATTTTCTTTGAATTTAAAAAGTAATACTCCCTTTGTCTAATTTTACTAGTAAATAAAAAAAATAAGAAAGAAAAATCTTAGGAATTAAGTAAGGTTTAGGCGGTGTTTGGGGATTATAACCTCAAACTTCCTCCAAACCACACTTGGTACTTTTCTTTTACTGTATAAGCGAAAGAAAGAAAAAAAATTAGGGAAGGGAGAAAACGTCCGGCAGAGAAAAAAAAAAAAAAAGAGAAAGAAAGAAAAGATTAACAGACAATTCTTATGAGTTAAACTAGGTATGCGTTTCAATTATCCTCTACAAATTGAATTATAAAGTTTGTTGATTATGTGCATATTAACAGGTTTAGTTTGTTTATAATAGAAATAATTAATCATTAGTTAATTGATATATTGAAATAATATTTATAATTAATTGTTGTTAGAGATGATACGAAAAGGTGATATGGTGCTTTAAGAGTTTAAATTATCGATGTTCTTGCGGATTTGAGATAAGTAGAAATTCATTTGCAACTACAATGCATAAACATATTATTTTATAATTTATTTATATTTGGGTGATAATATGTGAAATTTAGTGGATTGTAATATGTGAATTATATTCTGCGATTATATGAAATGTGCTTGCGAGCTATATATTTGATGTGAAATGAGTCTGTGAGCTCTATATGTTATGCTGAATGAGTTTGTGAGTTCTATATGTAATATTGAAGGAGTCAGTGAGCTCCATAATTGATATTAGTTGAATATGTGCAATATTTTGCATTGCATCATATTAAACATGCATATCATGCATTGAAATGAAATTAATTGGTTTAAAAAGTGGCCACTGATTATACACCGAGGGCGGAAGAGGTGACCTGGGAAACCTAGCGTAGTCTACCTGGTGTTGGGCCAACGCCTTATTTGATTGTATTTTGGGTGTTTGCGTGGGGGACTTCTGAAGGGGACATGGAATCATGTTTGGTGATGGATCTCATTGGTCCCTAGGGGGTAGATCCTAGATTCACTGACATGGATCGGCGTGATGGGGTTACTTCTTGGTGGACATGGGGGCGTATGTGAGATCCGAACCCTGGTTGGGCCACAAGAGGATGGACCTCACTCGGGATACATATATTGACCACTTGATTATGTGTACATTGAGCTCTTTCTGATGTTTGACAGTGTGTCTAGGGGCCCTAGCGAGTATTTCATAAATAAATTGGCGATTTCAAAAGAGAGTGCATGGGGAGGTTTTTAAAAAAATCACATCATGACAGGTTGTGGGTAATCATGACGATATGTGAGATGGTGATCAAACTGGAGTAGCTATGGTGTTTTTGCATGCTTTTTGAGTTGTTGTGTACATAGATGATGACCTGCTGGCAGGACCTTGGCTTATTTTGCTTCCGTTGTATATTTTGATTGTATAGGGTTATGTATTGTATCATATGTATTGGTGTTGTGTTGCTTTTGGAAAGTTTGCAGTCTACTGGTTTGTGGAAATCTTGGGTTGTTGGGTTGTGATAATATTATATTGCTGGAGAAGGAAAAAAAAATCATAGCCGGTTTTTAGGTTGAGTTTTATTTAAACTTATCGTATATTTGTGAGTGATACTTGTGATCGTGTCATTTAGCCCACCTTGCACCGTCAAAAGGTGGACTTTTGTAGATTTTGGCGTATCTCGAATTGCTGACCCATCTCGATAGTGTTATTCACGTGACTCAGTTTCATATAAATTTTTACCACTGTCATTTATGAGTTATTATACAAGATACAATTTGTTATTTGTCTCTATAATTATATAGAATTCTTTGAAATAGTAAATGTAGGGTATTCTAAAATAATTTTATAAGATTTTAGAATACATAGAAAATTATTGATATTTTCTCTCAACGATTGGATAAAAATAATTTTAGACAAGACTGTTGAAATTAAGATGTTTAAAGCTTTGAGCATAATTTTTGTTAAGTGAATTTTCAAATACAAATTTTCTTGGAAATATGTCTAATGGTTACAATTAGAGTTATCAATTTGGGCTGTCCAATATGGTCCAAGCTTAAAACCATATTCACAGATTAAATTGGGCTGACCTGTTTTTTAAGGTCCAGGTTAAATGCACCCACTTTTGTTAATAGTACACATACATTGCAATTTTATTCATTTTAAAAATATTTAAAATGACATACATATTCTTACCATTCTCTTTCTAGAGAAAAAAACTGCACCCACCTCGTTTTCATTTTCTTTTAATATTTTGACACTATCAACTATATCATTAGTGAAGATAATGGCCATTGTCATCTAGAAGAAATACACAGATTCTAGCATGTACTTGGATGTGTAGTATGGATTTTAATTTTAGTTCAATTTTAAATTTATTTTGTTTTTTTTCAGAAACACACTACACACTGCACATTGTATTTTTTGGTATAGCAAGTTCTTGAGTATTGCAAAAATTTCTTCTTTGGGTATTAAGGTATTAATTTTGAGGTATAACTAAGTTGTTTTTTGGGTATTCTATACTTATTTATGGGTATTAGTAAATTTGATACATAGTGGTGGACAACAGAATCATGACAGCTGTTCCAGTGAACTTACGACTTCATGCATTCTGCTTGTGCTTCTTCAAATTGAGTTTGATGACAACTTAGAAATACAAGAAGCAACCTTTGGTTATGATCAAGATTGAGTGGTTTTCTTTGGTGGGTGCAAAAAGAACGCCAAGATAAAAGAAAATTAAAGGTGATGTTGATTTGGGTGTTCAAACGGTTCGAACCGCCGGTTACGGTTTTCCAAACAATAGAATCGTAATTGAACCGGCGGTTAGGCGGTTAAGGATCTGGTTCGTGAACCGTTGGTTTTACGGTTTTTCATTTTTTATTTATTTATTTATTTTTATATATTTTAATTTAATTATAATTAATAATAAATATGATTATTGATCTATAAATTTTATAGTTGTAATTCTTTTGATTAAATTTAAAATTTACCAACTTACAAAATATAAAATTTACATAATAACACAACTATACAATTATAAATTGAATTGAAATTAAATTTTATTGATAAAATTCTTGTATTTAACATTATAATTTATAAATTACAATAAACAAGTAACAACTAACAATTATAGTAATAGTATTTATACTAAGTTACTAACACTACAATTTAGAAACTAATTAGGAAATTATAAATTTGAACCGGAACCACGATTCTTTGGAACTTGAACCGAAACTGGCCCGTCTATATAGCGGTTATGGTTCGGTTTCACGGTTCCGAACCACCGATTTTGAACTGCCGAACCGTCAGTTCGAACCGGCGGTTACGATTTTTTTGAACATCCCGCTCCAACGAAAAGAGAAGTAAGGAAAAAAATATTTAATTGCTAGTAAATTAGTTTTTTTTCTTTTCTTTTTAACATAATGAGACATACATTAGAAGTGAATATATTGGATCAAATGTGTAGGAAGAGAAAGAGAATGAAAAAGTACATACCTTGACGTGAGTTGGTTGGGAATAGATGAAAGAGAATTTATTGTGTATAATAAATTATTGTTTGTATTATAATATGTTCTTTTATAAATTATTTTTTGGATATTAAAAATTATTATTTGGGTATTATATATTATTTTTTGAGTATTATAAAATATTCTTTGAGTATTATGTATTTATTAATTATTTATTTTTAAATTGTTCTTTGGGTATTATAAATTATTTTTTGAGTATTATATATTGTTCTTTGGGTATTCTTTGTGTATTTATAAATTTTTCTTCGAGTATTACGTGTTTAATTATTTTATTAAATATTCATTTATAAATGGGAGACAATTCAAAATACTCATTTTCAACTTCAAAAAGTTTATTTTACCCACTTCAAATATAAATAATTTTTTCTATCCATTTTCAATTTCAAACAATCCTTTTTACCCATTTAGTTCACAAACATCATCATCTAAGTTATTCCACCCCACTCCACCCTACCCTACCCTATTCCACCTCCACCCACCCCATTTGATATTTATATTATTTAACATTATTAAATATTATATAATAATAAATAATATAATGAAGTTGTAAAATATGTAATTTTAATAAATTAAATAATTATAATATTTTTATTATATTAACTAATTATAATATTTTTATCATATATATGTGTTATTTGAATTTTTTATTTAGACTATTTTAATGTATAGTGCGAATATTATTAAATAAAAGTTAAATTTTAATGCAAATTAATGAATACTATAGTTTTTTAAAGTATATAAAAATATTTAATTTCTGATGTTTGAAAATATATTTATTAAAATTTAATTAATACTATAGCATTATCCACATCAAAATTAGATCAAAATTTAAATTTCTACCGAATTGTCTTAATAAAAATTTAATTATAAACTTTAATTTTTATCAACCGCGTATCGAATCAGTGATTAATTAATAAATTTTTATACAAAAATTCTAATTAAAAAACACAAAATATTCGAAATAGATTAAAACAACATATGAACGATGGAGTAATAAAAAAGATGGTAAGTTGATTCCATATTGGTTCTTCTACTTATTCACTTGCACAAATTAATTAAATATTAATTGATAAAATTATAAAATTATAGATAAATAAAGTTCAATTATATATTGAATAACATATACTCTAATATTTATAATACAAAGTCAAACATAACTCCTATAGGATAGTGTGGTTATAAGGATAAAGTAAGACCCAATTTAAAGTTATTAACTTTTTTATACCTATTTTATAAGGGTATATAGGTCTTATATTATGAAGTGTGTATAAAAAAGTTTTCAAATTAGATGTGGGTAAAATAAATTTTTAGAAGTTCAAAATGGGCATTTTGTGGTATTTTCACTTTATAAATTGTTCTTTGGATATTATAAATTATTATTTGGGTATTATAAATTGTTCTTTGAGTATTACTTGTTTATTAGTTATTTATTTATTAAATATTCCTTTATAAATTGTTCTTTAAATATTATAAATTATTATTTGGGAATTTTATATTGTTGTTTGAGTATTACAAATTGTTCTTCAGGTGTTATAAATTATTATTTGGATTTATTCATTTGTTAATTATTCATTTATAAATTATTCATTATGTATTATAAATTATTATTTGAGTATTATAAATTATTTTTTGAGTATTATTCGTTTATTAATTATTTATTTATTAATTATTCATTTATAAATTGTTCTTTGAATATTATAAATTATTATTTGGGTATTATATATTATTCTTTAGGTATTATAAATGATTCTTTGTGTTTATTCATTTATCAATTATTCATTTATAAATTATTCATTGTGTATTATCAATTATTTTTTGAGTATTATAAATTGTTCTTTGGGTATTAGAAGTTGTTTTTTAGGTATTATAAATTTGTTCTTTGTTTTTGCTTTCGACATGGCAACTGATTTTCTCAAAATTCTGAGGTAAAAAATCAATATAAAAATTTAGTTCATCTTAGGAAAAATGTAGGCAACATCGATCAAAAATTGGATCATTAAGCATGCATGTTGTCATTTAATATATATATAAAAAAAAAGAGTTAATATCAAATTGTTGTCATTTCAAATTGTAAATTGTTGTCATTTCAAATTGTAAGACACATTTATCTACCAAGGACATATATAATTGTCCATTTAAATATATTATTTCATAATAATACACTACTAAAATACATTAAGCATAATTTAAATCTAATAAAATCACAAATAACAAATAACAAAAAAAAACAAAAAACAAAAAACAAAAACAAAGCAAGGGGAGATTTCTTACTTTGTTGAGCATTATAATTGCTAAATCTAAATTAATGGTTTGAAATGATATCCTTGGTAGATAAATAAAATATTTAAATGAACAATTATGTCCTTGTTAGATAAATGTGCCTTGAACATATTAGAAAAAAAGAAGAAGTTTAGGTTGTAATCCATAAAAAATGTATAATATAGATTGCAATTTGATAAAAAAAATTAGTATAGAAATTGATAAATAACCCATAGTACAGGATGCAATTTAATATTAACCAAAAATATATATATATATATATATATATATATTACATGTAGCTAGGTCCTTGGTGGCAATGCAGGGCATTTGTGGCATTAATGAATCCAATCCATTATTGTGTTAATGTGAAAATTTCAAAGCAGCGTCAATTTATTTTAATGGCGAATTCAAGCATTATGAGCGCAATTGGCCTAATTTCAAAACAACAGACCTAAAATTCACAAGGCAATTGCACAAATGGATGATAAGTACCTGAGATCACCTATTGATTTTGTATGGAAGGTTTCTCCACTGTTCTTATAAAATTTTGTTGCAGAGGGGTTTTGTTGGAACGATTGGGAAGGTGATGAAGTTTCTTGGCGGAAGAGAAATTGGATTGGAAATAGTCAAAATTGAGGAGTGCGTACTATTCACCTAAGTGCACAGTAAACACACTCAAAGAAATAAGTTCGTAATTGTTATTATCGAAAATTTTCAATTTGAAAATAAAATTTGTAAAAAAGCTTAGTTCTAGAGAAAAACTATAATTATTCTTGAAAAATTAGAATCGAGTATCGATACGTAACTATTATAACATATTAATAGGTAAGTGGGCTAAAAGGTGGCTCTAGAATGTGTTTTAGTGTTCTGATATATTCTGGTACTCTGTAATTACCAATAAAGACTCACCAAGTAAACAAGTTTTCGTCATTTGATGGATTAATAGAGAACACAAAAAACAACTATTTTTAGATTACAACATCAGAGAGGGGAAATCAAGTTCAGAAAAGAGCAATTAGAACTCAATTGACTCATTGGAGCAATGTTTGCTTTGGTTGGTTTTGAAACAAGTTCACGAATCTGGATAATTTTGTAATCCTAATAAACAGTTTAGTGTGGTTCTTTTGAGATTTTGAGTAGGGTGAGATTTAACTTTATGTCAATCAATATGTAAGAGTGAACAATGTTGTAAGCTACCCGAATTTTTTTTTTTTCGGAAATTGTCTCCAAGGTACTACCTTTACAAAAATTTTACTCCCAGCAACACCATTTCCCCTTTTTACACATAGTACACTAACCTAGATTTTATAGGCACCCCACCCCACACGCTCCCACACCACACGCCTCAAATCTCTCTCATCTGTCAACTCACTCATATTTTCCATTTTCTCTCTTTAATTTTCGTCTCTTCTCTCTCATCTCTCCACTTTTTCCTCTCTCTTCTCTCTCCCCTCATTTTCTTATACTTTCAGTTTGTTATACTTTCATTTTTTTTTTTGTTATACTTTCAATTCCATTTCCCCTCATTTTATTTTGAATTCATTTTCCCCCTTTATAACATGTGAAATGTTAACTTAAATATATAATTTTACATTGACAATTTAAAATTTTTAAAATTTTTTTATTAAAAAATATATAATACCACTAAATTTCACTGAAAAAAATTAAGACTAAAATTGAAAAAAATTAAAAACAACTGAATAATTGTAAGTTCCAAAAAAAAATTTCAAATATTTTCTAACTATAGTTCAAATTCATTAATTATTAAAGTTCAATTATAAATATGCCCCAATAATTTATTTTGCTCAGTTTTTAAATGCAAAATAAATTAGTATAAATTTTACAATAGTGTTTATAAGTGCAAAAGAAAAAGTAAAAATTCAAATCAAATAAAATTTTAAGTTGTATATATAATTTTTTACATAATTTTTAAGTTCTAGGAAATTGCCTATGGGGTACTACACATATAATTCATGCTCATTGTTTGTTTGTAAATTATGTAAATAAATTTTACTTGTATAATTTGTTAATATTTGTGTTTAATTTTAACTAGTTGTGAATATTCATGGGAGGCAACCAGCTAGTTAGAGATGAGCAGCTCACTCGCATCTTCTAAAATCAGGTGAGATGCTCGCCTCTTTCTCTTCTTTTCATAAGAGTTGCTTGCTTCTTTATGGGTGTTTGAGAGAATTACAAAGATAAATCAACCACATAAACATCTAATTAAGAACTTCACAAAGAAAACGACAGAGCGAAAGACAGATCAATTCAAGCTAACTTACTTAATCTTGCAAAGATCCAAATATGGGCGTGCGATCTAAGGCACGAGAAGGCGTGATGACTCCTCAAATTCCACGCCACCTCAAAACAAACGCCGCCACAGGGTAGCTCACCAGGAAGCTCGGCACCACCTAGAAGGTAGTTCGCCATCACTAGATCTCACCCATGGAGGCAAAGTAGCTCGCCTATATATTGAAAAAAAATCATATATGGACGAGCTGGGGGCAAATGTTGATAGACGAACTAAAACGAGCTACTTTAGGTGAGTCAACATAATTAGAAGCTCAAGGTATAATAGTTCGCCCATTGCTCGCCCAGGTGGTCAGAGCTACGTCACCACCCTTTGACTAGTCAACACAACAGAGAGGGAGAGCTAGCATGGTAGCTCGTTAGGAGTTCGCAGGGTAGCTCATCGTAGCTCGCACAGTAGCTCGTCATGATCTAGCAGGGTAGCTCGTCAGGAGCTCGCTCGTCAGAGCTAGCGGAGTAGCTCGTTAGGAGCTCGCAGGGTAGCTTGTCAGGAGCTCACAAGGTAGCTCACAAGGTAGCTCGTAGTAGCTCGTCAGTAGTATGAGACAAAAGATCATCCTTCACTACAAGCATTGGACCTCGGAATAGGCACTAGGCAGAGAAGCCCATCCTACCCGAAGTAGGTGGCGGTAACTGAGTAGGTTTCCAATAGTGATGTAGTAGGATGAAAGTAATGTAATTAGGGCATAAGAGGTGGCAAAGAGACAAGTTTTAGGGACACTTGTCAGTTAATTAAGCCACTTAGGCTTAATTAGGGGTGTTCACAAAACCGAAAAAACCGAAAAATCGAACCGATGAAATTCGGTCCGTTTGGTTCGGTCCGGTTCTGGATAAAAATTCTGTCTATTCGATTCGGTCCGGTTCTGGATAATCAAAACCGAATAGACCGAAAAAACCGAACGGACCGAATTTTAATTAAAACAAATATTAATTATATTATATATATATTAATATACTAATTATATATATATATAATAAAAAAATAAAACCTAAGTAAAATCTAAGTGAACTTTCTTTTTAAGTTTATATTGTGTAAAATTTTAAATTGTGGTGAACTTTATTAAATTAATGTTGCGAACTTTATTGAATTTAATTGTATTTGTTGATAGGCGAACTAAAGCAAACTACTGATAAAGAATTACGAGAA
>JAPKLY010000042.1:361855-374881 GCA_026898435.1 Prunella vulgaris
CAATTCTGAAAATAAATACAACTCCCATTACAATATTTCTCTCTCTACTCTCCCTCCTCATATTATATCCAAGAACACAAAATCTTGGATTATTGTTTGATAGAATCAAATGTTGAAAAGCCACATAAACAAACACCGTTAATAAATTCTGTCAACAGTATTGTATCTCTTTAATTTATTGGTATTGAATTAAATATAATTGTATTCTATATCTTTAATTTGTGATTAAATATAAATTTATTCATTTTAAAACTATTTGGACCGAATGGACCGAACCGAAATAATTCGGTTCGGTCCAAGACACTATTGGGTCTCACTACATGCAAACATATAAATAGGTCTCTTGTACTCATTTTCTCTCTCCAAGTTCATTTATCCAACAAGAGCACTTCTCTCTACTTACTCTCACTACAAAAACCTTTCATAAGCATAACTTTGATTATTATTTGGGAGAATTACAAAGTTAAATCAGCCACATAAACATCTAATTAAGAAATTCTTCCAACAATGGGTTCTTCAAGTTTGTTTTTCTCTTTTATTCAAATCATTCTCTCTTGTAAATACACTGAAATCTTTATGATCTGATCATTATACACTTGCTCCAATCTTGTACTTTCATTATGCTTGATCAACTCTTTTGGACACGTAAACCTTGATTTGATTAATTATTTCATTAAACATGTGGATCTATTTATTTCATCAACACAAACTATTTACAAGTTCAAATTTATAGTATCAAATAAATGATAAGTTCAATGGCAAATTAATTATAAATTCAAATTTATAATAACAAAATACATGAAATCCCAACCCCCCCAAAAAAAAAAAAAAAAAATTCCTTCTTCCTACGTTGCTTATGTAAAATCCTACAAAAATAACACAGTTCATATATGTTTATTAACAAAGTTAAAAAAAATGGAATTAAAAGTTCAAATTACATTTATAGAAATAAAAAAAAATAAGTAAAAGTTCATTAAATCAAAACTAAGAATTAGTCAAATGTATTCTTCATCTCTGTTTGTCATTCTCCACTTGCATCAATTTAAATATACATTCTTTCAATCCCATAAGAAATCAAATTTAAAACAGTCGTAAAAAACAAAACAATAAAATTTAAATATATCAGTTTGTTAATATCCCATAAGAAAGCAAAACATCCATAAACAATTTCAATCCCATAAAAAATTGATCTACATTCTTTCGCATAAAAAATTCTGCATTTTTCATCTCTGTTTGTCTCTGCCCAAACTTTATGCCCACCCCCATTTATAACCACCGCCTACTGCCAGAAAGAAAGGAAATGAACCACCGCCTATTGAAAAAGAAAGAAAAATAAAGGAACAAACCCTTGTTTCCAGTTGTGAGATTTCTGGATAATTCTTTCCGGTGGAAGAAGATTTGAAAGTAAATGAGTTTACCTGCTTCACTCTATCACTCTAGTGCTGTAATTTTGGCCGTTGCTAGGCGGTGGTTGAGCATGAATTCCCAGGCGACACTTCCCCGACGGCGAGTTCGACTGAGTGAGAGAGAGCATGCCGGTAAAGGTTGTTGAATTCAGATCGTGGCCTCAGCGTCAACTTTCAATCGACGATATCAATGGCTTCGACTATAGCGGCTTTCAATTTCAAGACGTCGTTGCACGAACCATCGCCGGAAATGCCCACAGCCGGTTGCGCGAACCCAGTCCCACCGCCACTACCTCTGTTGCACCATATCCATTGCCGCCTACCTCTGTTGAATTCGTCGACGCCACCCCCCGTACGCCCTTGTTCACCGGAGTTCATCAAAATTTCCATTGCTGCGGGATGATACACGATGGTGATGGCGGCGGCGCTACCAGGGCCAAGTTTTTCCCGGCGGGCCTCAACGTGGCGGCCAAGCCCTACGATGGCGCTCCTCTGATAGAGATGTGGGGCGCATGGCATGCTGGTTTCGACATTAAGGCGAACGGTAGAAGCATCCGATCGCCAGATTTCTGTATGGTGAGAGAGATTTTGTTTTGAAAAGGTGAATGATTAGGTTAGATATGCTCCCCTATTTATTGATTCAGAGCACGAGAGTCATGGAGATGGGATGTGAAATTTTTCTGAAATGTCTGTGGGGTAAACCCGCAAATCCACCCCACACCACCATATAATAATGGTACAATTGTAAATAAGTTGGTACTTTTAGTACCGGGGGTAAATAAGAATTCCATAGTGTGTTGGGAGTAGGGTTGCAAACAAATCAAATCGAATATCATAATTTTCTATTTGTATTTGAATAATAATCGAATCGAACCGAATATTTGTAAATGAATTCGAATCGAATTCAAATCAAAAAAATTCGAATACGAATATCATAATTCGAATACGAATACCTAATCGAATCAAAAGTATTTGATTCATTTACAACCCTCGGGTAAGAGTTTGAAATATAGGTGCATATGATATCTAGATTATTATCTAATGAGCTTACATCCTTAAAATAATAGTAATTATGGTAGCCATAAATTTCTAATGGTCTATAACCTTAAAATAATAATAATAGCAATAATTATACTAACTATTAAGTCTATTATCATTATAATATTTATAAAAAATATTTAATCGAATATTATTATTTTGTATTCGTATTTGAATAATAATCGAATCGAATATTTGTAATCGAATTCGAATCATAAAATTTTAAATACGAATATCAAAATTCGAATATGAATACCGAATCGAATCAAAATTATTTGATTCGTTTGCAACCTAGTTGGGAGCAAATATGTCTTATAGATAGCACCCACAGTAACTAATAAAAAAAGGCATAATCATTAAAAAGAATTAACAGATTATTCTGCAATTTTCAAAATAAGACAAAAATTTTGAAATTTTGCATTTTATTATCAAATCAAATTCGAGCAAAATTAAAAAAAAATCCACATGTGCTTCGACTGGCCGGCGAATGCAACGGTGATTATATATATATATATATATGTATCAGTTAAACATGAATACCTAATACAAATACAAAAAGGGAGAGAAGGGAGAAATGGGGGTACTAGAACTAGGAAAGAAGAAAAAAATGGATTATTGCATGAGCAACTGTGAGAGTAAGAATGGAGGGAAGAGGACGCTGGAATTAGGATTTTTTTTTTACTATAAATACATCATACATAATTCATCATACTTTCACAATCCACAAGTAAAAGTAACAATACTAATATAAAATAGAATAAAAACTATAAATTCGAACATAAATTAAAAAATAATAAAGAACATTAGTCATTCAATACAAAATATATAGAGTCCTAATAAATTAAAAATAATTCATAATTTCATTGTCCAAAATCCCAAAAAAACAAAAACAAAGTGAATATTTGAGAAACAGGCTGCAGAATATTGAAAGAAGTCATTGATCTCATAAGCTAATACATTTACGCAATGCTTTGTTTTGATAAAAAGAATTAATTTATAAAATTATATTGGGCACGGCCAGCAAGCCGATTTTTTTAGCCTTTATATTTTAAACCCAACCTAGCTCAAATCTCAGGTAGGTTGAACCGGATGGCCGGACTAAAACTGTGAGTTGTAACTACAACTACTACTTGATACATTATGGGTACGTTTGTTTTGGGATTAAGGGAGTCGTGTGAAGTCATGATTTTAAAATCTTGAGATGTGAAAACTTTGATGAATAGTAAAAATGTTTGTTTGTTTTGGGATTTTAGTAGGGTAGGATGTTACTTTATGTCAAATCAAAGTGTGATAGTGATTGATTTTATAGGTATAATAATAGGTATAATAGGTATTTTATGAGTGTTGTGTTGGAAAGAGTAATAATAGGTTTAATAGGTATTTTTAGATGTGGATTGAGTTTGAGATGTGAAATCCGGATGTTACATCTCAAACTCGTGTAGAGACGTGACCTACGTCCATCCGTACTAGTCCCAAAACAAACATACTCTATATGTCTAATGGTTATAACCACACATTACAGTTAATAAGGAAGCAGAAACATACACACTGACAAAATAAATTAGTCCTATATAATAAACTAATGTCAAATAAAATTTTATTTTACCTAAAAACAAAAACCAATGTCAAGATTTAAAACCATAAATGAAACTAAATTTTGAGCATTTTAATGATTATTGTGTATTATTGTGGGTAACATAGCGGTTGCCTCACCACCAATGGCAATAGTGTCACCATTTTTTAAGCAATTGGTCACAAATTTCACCCTGCAATAGAAGTTTATAGTTGTCAAAGTGTACTGAAACATTTATCTCATCTAAAAGTTATTATAGACAGATGTGAAACCAATTTATTTATTGAATCTTTAACCTAGCAGACAATTTTCGTACGAGTGAATGGAATTCGAATTCAAGACAAGAGCATGGGCTGAAGTCTCTAACTCTATCAGCCCATATATAGAATCCTCTAACATGAACATGATCCTCTTTGACAAAATGAAGCTTGCTACTTGCTATATCATGGATCCTCTAAATGAATTTTTTGTTTATTTTTATATATTCTGTATTCGATTCAAAGATCAACTGATTTGGAGAACTCATAACCCACCGTGTACTAGTAGGGACCCATTTAAAGTCAGAATAAAATTCTATAGGAATAGAATCATCTTAGGAGTCGAATCATGTGGTTTTGAAAGACATAAATTAATTTTTGTTTTTAACTTACATGAATCTTTGTTTCACTTGTCTAATGTTGATTGCCTGCACTTCACCAATTATCTCATCTCCCACAAAAACTGGCGCCTTAAATTCTAAGCTTTGCTTCACATAAACAGCTCCTGCCTACACAATCATGCATTACTGAAACAACAAATACAAGCCTCTTCTTATATACTATGACTATCAGAGAGAGAGAGAGACTCACAAAATGGGAAGCAATGATTCTAGGAAACAGCGAAGCCACGAGCATTCCCGGGACAGGAGCATCTCTGAAACCAGCCTTTTTGGCAAATTCCAAATCGAAGTGCAGAGGATTATGATCATGAGTTAGCTTTGAATATTCGTTAATGTCCGAAATTGAGAATATTCTGGCTTGCCTCAAAATGTCGCCACATTTGAGTGCATTCGACGAAGAAGAGTTGTAGCTTAAAGAAGAAAGAACATTATATATGGGATGTCTCATTGAGGATTTCGGCTCCGAAAATTCTCTCAGGAATTTCGTCGAACAACTGAATTGCATAACTGAAATGGAGAAGAGATAGACATATTGAGTTTAGGGCTTTTTGAACAGAATATGGCAGTATTCAAACATTGTATTGCACGAAGCTCTTAAAAATATAAGTAAAATCAGATCATTTACTTTTCAGCATACATCGTCTATGCCATGAACATAATAGGGAAATATGTATGCATTATATTTTATACTTGAACTACCATTTTACTTCATCGAACAGAATAAGAACAACAACAACAACAACAAAAAGCATTCAATTTCTGATAATGCGTCTAGAAAGAGAGTATATCCAGAAATTCGTTGATTACACCTAAGGAAATCTGAAATAGCCTCATCTTCCCCCTTGATTTTGTAATTGAAGCCGATAGAGGCGGATATTGAAATCAAAATTAAAGCCCCAAACTCACAAATCTGCAATTGAAATTCAAAAACTCATAAAAGCCACTATTGAAGGCCGCGACCTGCTGTGTACCGGAGAGCGAGAGGATAAGATACGGAGGTGAAGAGCGAAGCCCTCTCACGGTGGCGGTGACGGGGGTTAATCGCAGTGGCAACTTCTTCAGTGGCAGAACCCCAAAGTGCGATTGGAGGGAGACAATAATTTTAAAATGGGAACGATGATTGAAATGGATAATTAAATGGGTTATTTGTTTACCTATTCGATTGAATTTTTATTTTGAAGGAAAAAGATCTTTTATAAATATAAAAATTGAAAGTACGATGGATCTATTTCCTACATCAACCAAGGATAACAACTAATCCAAGACCAATCGAGAGGATATGAAGAGTACATAGAGAAGAAAGATGCTAACAACTGTTAAGCCCTCTAGTAAATAACACACCCCACACTAAGGTGATTTTTCACCATCTAAAAATCAACATCTATGTCAAAACAATCCTGCACTTCAATAGAAAGTCCAGTAGTATTCAAGATCATCTGGCACACTACCAGATTTGAATTCTAAACGATTGATTGAACAATCACCTCAAACACCCAAATTTTTTATTTTAATTTGAGTAGCAATATTTAAATAATAATAATATGAATATTTAGAAAATAATCTATGTGCAATGATTATTTATATTTTATATTTGTCAATATGCTGGAACACTTTAAAAGTGCTACTATCTAATGTATATGTTCTTGTTTTTAGTGGATAGCTCCCAAAACCTAAGCTAAATTTGTTTACACTTTCAACATTATTTCAATAATTGTTTATTAATTAATTCTCCTAGAAAGAGAAGATGTTGGTGATTATATCTTAGAATAACAACTAACATGAATGCAAGACAAGCTTTGCAAAACCAACCTAGAGTTTTGCAAGCTAATTCACAAAATAAATATGAGTGTTTTTCTGAACATTTCATTACATTTTCAAAGTGAATTGCAAAATCACTTGAATAGTAATAAAAATACAAGATGAAGTCAAAATCAATGATATATTTCTTCTACCGAAAATACATAACAAAAACTTATTATAACATATTGTACCATAGGTATAGAAGAACAACATCCATACGCTTCATTCTGGTAAAAATTTCTAAGATGAGAAAGCATAAATTATTTGGACAAACAATACCAATGGTAACTATTATCCCAAACCTATCTAAATGTACCCTAGCATCACCATCTGCTGACATGCTTGGTCAAGGCAATGCTAGTAAATGCTTTATACTTCTAGCGATATCAAGTTGTTGCACCAAAAAAAAAAAAAAAAGCCGACTTCTTATCTATAGAGATGTAATATAGATATGTAAAAAGCTTTTAGGATACATATCAAAGTAACGTTGAAAAGATAGTTTGTTCACCAAGTTCTGAGAATATAGTGCAATGAAAAAATATAATTTCGTAAAGGGTCTATTGAGTGGCGAAGGAATTGGTTATTATTAACTTACAATGTAGAACCACTTCCCCTAGAAACCTAACCAAATCAAAATCTTTTAGTGCTCACTTCAATATATTGGTAATTATGTTGGAAAATTTATCGTCAAGTCGACATATTGTTTCCAAGTGCAGCTCTCTTATAAACCAAAGAACATAAATTGTTATCTATCTTTTCCCTAACTATTAGAATTCCAGGATGGAATAATTCATAGATAACCAACTCAACACAATATTGAATAGATGCATCACTCTCAATCAAAGATATGCTTAAAACAGAAATTACTTATTAGATCCGGAGACTTGAAAAAAACTAACTACCATCTGTGAGAAGGTGTGGTTATAAACTTTTCTCTCTTACTCTTTGCTATTTATGCCCGTCAAATGACAGTCCGGATAAAAAGAAGACAACATCACGACAGATCCTTAAGTTCAACTAATCATCAGTTGAAGCAAATAAATGAGAAAAGAAAAGAAAATTGGGAGTTGAAATTTGAAAACAAGAGCAGAACCTCCTCTTGATCAAACACAAGAAAAGGAAAGAAACATCAAAATGGTTCATAAAAGCAGAACAAAAATTTCAAGAATCACATGAAAATCCTGAAATTTAACGAAAAACAATTCAAGTCAGCCCTTAATTGAAATTATGAGCACTTTCTTTAATATAACTCTCACTTTCACCAGTAATTGTTGCATCAGTATACTAATTACAGTTATTATAACAATACATAGATGAGAATGAAAAGTTACAAACAATAATGACAACCATTACCAATCATTTGTTACTGTGCTTGTATGCCTACAACATACTGTTATACTTCCTTTAACTTTTTTTGAACATTTACTTGCTACTTAAGAAAGAAATGTTGAAAAATTAAGAACCCAATAAATAATAATAATAACAAAAACTGCTAATAAATTTCAAAACAAGAATTCTTCTTTTTTTTTTTTTTGGGCTTTTGTAGTTTCTGAATCTGGCCAAGACTAAACGTGTTATTCACACAAGGAGGAATTAGGAAATGCTAGATCGTAAAATAAATATAAAGCAGTGATGCTGCTTATGGCCACTAACTAAAAATTGCTTCTAATGAATTAGACAAATTATCAAACAGTTGGTGGGCATATAGTGTACAAAACCTAATTCATTAACAGAACACATGGTCTGAGATTAAAAACAAATATTTGGGTACATAAATAAGAGGTACAGGAAAATAAATATAAATCAACACATATATGAACAAGAGAAGAGGGAGGCAGAGGAGATGACGTACGCTATGAAGATGGAGGTATCGACAATCGGAATTGCTGTCGCTGGTGGTGTGTGATCAAAAAAGTGAACGGAGAACTGGAAAAGTGAGAAAATAATAAAAGAGAAGAGAACGATAAAGGTAGAATGTAAAATATATAGAGAAAAGCAGCGTGTTGCTGGCGCCGATTTTTGGCAACCGGGAACCGGCATGTGATTTTGAATGTTGCAGTCTTTATATATAGTAATATATATATACATATATATTTAAAATTTATATAAAATTATAAAATGGAATACATCTCTTTTAAAATTTAATTTTTTAATAGTTAATTTTACTTATTTTTATTTTAATTTTCTTGTAATTTAATTGAAATTTTTATGCACGTGATATTTAAGAAATTAAAATAGTATAGAAACTAATTTTATTTTATTATTTGGATAAAAATTAAAAATAGTGATTTGCATATTTTTAGTAGAACATAGTGGATAAATTAATTTTATGTGTTAAATTAATTTATTTACATAAATAATTTATTTTATAATTGTTAATATAAATATTTTATCTTATAACCAAAAATATTTTTAGTTTAATGATAATTTTTTATTTTAAATCCACTATTGATCAAGGTTCAGTCCTTATTGTTCTTAAATTTATGAGAATTTTATTTTAAACAAAAAATCTATTCATTAAACTAGTTGAACGGTTCACCCAATGCAACCTAGTTCTGAATCGATTCTTATGATTTTAATTTAAATTGGTGTACAATGAGAATCAGAACGACACCTTAATTAGTTCTCAGTTAAACTGATAGAATTGGCCGATCTGAATCGATTTTAAGGAATAGGCCAAGCCAGGTCAGGCCTTTCACAAAAAAAACATAGTCCTGAATATAATTTATAGGTCCAAGTCCAAGTCTAATCTATTATCTATCATAGGTTTTTCTAGTATGTTTGGTTTGGGTCTTTTTAGTAAACAGATCACGCTTGAAAGCCATTTAAAGGTTTATCTAATAATTACCTTTATAAAATATTTTCATTCATTACGAAAAATTCAAAATCACACCTATAAAATTATCAGATGTCTCAATAACACAAAAAATAATACTAAATTTTTTACCAAATCACAAATAATATCAACTCAAAAAAATTATGTGTATTTATTTAAAAAATTAAGAAAACTGACCTTAGAATTAAATATATTATTATTTAATAAATAAAAATAATAAGTTACCTTTTATAAAAAATACTTATACATACATATACATATATATATATATATATATATATATATATTATAAAGTTAAATAGGCCACGTATTGAGAATAAAAGACTTCCTAAAAAGCTCAAGTCTGTCTTATTTAAATAAAAAAAATTTAAGGAATTTTTAACTAAACCTATACATATATAAAAGTAGAAGTAAAGAGAGAGGTAAAAATGTGTTTATTTGAGTAAGTGTAATACACTTGTTTTATGGTGAAATAATGACTCACTCTCCGTTAAAGAGAGTGGGTTAATTTTATCAAAAAAATATTATTTTTTATTTTATGACAACAATTTTAATTTTATTTAAAATTTAATTTATTTTCAGTACACTGTTTATCAAACTATTTGTCCTCTAAGAAATTTAAGTTAACATATATATTACATATATAAATATAAAATTTAAATTGTATATCATATTTTGTTATTATAAAAGTGATTATTTATTGACTTTAGTAATACGATTGAAATTTAAATACTTTTACTTAAATTATGTACGTTACGTAAAAAATAAATATTTTTTTATGAATTTTAGGGAATAATTTTAAAATTATTAGATTGATTAAACATTTTAATACACTCATATACAATATAATTTTATATTAAAAAAATAACAATGGTAAAAGAGATTTAATAAATTAATAGATAAATTGATAAAATAAATTTAGTTTATATTTATTTTGGTCTGCAAAAAAATATATCATGCAAAATAATCGGGTACATGTATACAATATATTCAACCCTAATTAAAATTTATATTTTATTTTATTTAAATATCTATTATAATTTATTATTTATATAATTTTATATTTAAAGTTTATAATATTCAATCTGTGCATCGCACGGGAGAATTATTAGTAGACATTTAAAAAGGCTTGAGCCTAATTTATTTTTTAAATAGGCCAAGTCGTAATAGACTTTTAGTAGGTGTCCCTATTAGATAGCCTGACTTATTCTTACCCCTGCACATTATATTATTATGTTACTTATTCTTACATGTGTCGTGCACCAATTGACCTAGTACAACTCGCATTATTAGCCTGTGGCCACAATCCAAGGTTCAACAGTTTTGGAACCACTGGCTACATTACATCAGCCTTGTAACCTCAATGCATGAATAGAACCTCATAAGACCATTACAATGCAAGCATTCATATATTAATATACGCGCACTCCTTAAGTTTCAGTTCTTACAATAGAAGACTGACAATTTTTTGTGTTCTTATGTTTTCAGCATTATAACCATTATTATTGTATTTAATCGTGTGACCCTAAGATCAAACCACATAAATTGCTTAGGAATTAATATTATAAAGCAATTGAATAACTCGAGAAACAAGCTCCAAAGCCAGCAATATGCATCTCAAATATTGAAATGATACAAAAGATTTAATTTTCAGTGAACAATGTTTTCTTGAAGACTCGAGAAGGACAAATGGGTCGAGCATATAATGCTTCCAAACACTACTTTTCATCTACCAAAGTTGAAGATATATAGAGTTTGACATCCATTAACTTGCTTATTAAATGCTACTAATGTTCGAATCATATGTATTAGCAACTGATCTCTCTAAATTCCTTTGACTAGTGTTGGACAAATAAGATACGAAAACAATGAAATGAACAAAAAAATAAAAATAACGATGTGGAAAGAAACAAATTAAGAATTATTTTAGGAATGGTCCAGAGGTATAACATCCCAACCTGCTCATGTATATATTTTTGCAACTGTCTAAACATATCAGGTTAGTATCGTTATGATAGACATAATTCTGACTATTAACTTGATAAACAAGCTATGTTGCACGGATTTTTCAAAATTTGCAAGTATGCAGTATCGGATACGCGGTGGATACGAGTGCGGGTGCGATTCGCGTCAGATTCGCACCCGATACGCCACGTGGCGTATCCGAAAATTTTCTTAGTTTTTTTTTTGCGGATACGCGTATCCTCGTGTATCGGACTTTATTGCAATTTTGTTAAAAAATTAGGATTTTTTTGTGAGATTTTAAAATTTATTATTAAAATATAAAATATAAGTATATAATATATAAGTATTCCGTCAAAAAAATATATAATATATAAGTATAACTTAATATTTATCTTATAAGTAATAACTAAAGTCCAAATATCAAACTAAACTAAAGAATACAAATTGTTTAAATTATATTTTTTTATTATAATTTATGCAAATTGATAGTATTTAATTTAATTGTTGTTTTGTGATATGTTTGATGAATTTTTTTAATATTTTTAATTAATTACAAGTTATTATATATATATATATATATATATATATATTAAAATTTAATATAAAATAGACGTATCCTTGACGAATCGTATCCTACAATTTTGAAAAAATAATGTATTCCCGCACTCGTGCAACATAGTAAACAAGTTAAGATATGACAATAGAAATTCCAACAATATGGTGGTAAAACATATGTGAAGTGCAATACAATATGTGATATTAGTTGAGTGTTCTAGTCTGTTGGTCAGAAGACTTTGTTCATATCAGACGAGTCTATTCAGGATTAGTTGTGTTCGATCAGGATGTTGGTTCATGTAAGTTGGATCAGATCAGTTGAGACATGACCAGATGAGTTCAGATAAAGTCAACTGATGTTCTTGGTTCAGATCAGTTGAGGTCAAAATAGGTGAGTTCAGGACAGGTCGTCTGATGTTAAGCTAGGTTAGTAGAGTTAAAGTCATATGAGGTGGTTCAAGCGAGGAGTGATCAGATTAGCAAGGAAATGTCATCTAATCTATCAGATGAGTTAGAGTTAAGTCTTAATAGATGACTTTAGTTCGAAGAGGGATCCTAGGGCGGTCTATTTTCAAGTAAACTGGAGATAGGTGGATCCAAACTGGTGCATAATTCAGTTATGAATCTATTATAATTGCTACAGTAACCACCGACAATGGATCGGTGTCAATTGCAAATTTTCGGGGTCAATCCAAGATAAACAAAAAAAAAGTCCTTTCGTCTTTGCACGTGCACATTTAAATTGGTGCATCGTCTAGTTTCTGCCATAAATAAGGTGTACATATAGTCCAATCGTGTGTCATTTCCAATAATGTAATCATGAATTTGGGGGGCACAATCCCACATTCGATTGGGTGGGCCACTCAAGAGTCACGAGATCAATCTCAATGTTGATAGAATTTACTAATCGTGTTTGTTATGTGGCTCGTTATAGCATATTAATCCTATCAAATAATAATCTAAGAATTGTGTTCCTAGTGTTCTTGAGAGGGTGATATAGAGAGAGAAAGTGGAGAGTTTAGAGAGAGAAAGTAAATTTTGTATTATGATTGTAATTTTTGTAATAATTACAAGGGAGGTCTTATTTATTGGTGTGCAAGTGTCAGGTGACACCTTACGAGCCTATTTGGCTTCCGGTGTTGACGAGGGTTCCTGACCCTCGCCTTGATCCCTCACACTGCTCCCTTTACAACGC
>JAPKLY010000042.1:388776-408995 GCA_026898435.1 Prunella vulgaris
TGACTTCGTCTGAATAAGTCTTTTATCCATGGTCCTTGTCTTGTCTGCGACGTGCTCTCAGCTGATAAGCTAATCTTCTGATATCAGCTGATCTGCTCTTCAGCTATCGGCTGATGTTAACTTCTCTGATGATCTGCTCTTGATGCTCCAGTGTCAGCTGCTTAAATCTTCTGTCTTCTAAACTCGGCTAAGTCCACAAGGTCTCAGCTGGTCTTCTCTTCTATGATAGCTTCAGATCTTCTAGGCAGCAAGGTAGATTCCCCCTTACTTGGACCTATCTAATCCTAACTACTCATCAGCTGACTAACATGTTCAGCTGGTCCTATTACAAGCTGATTGGTTTATATCATCAAAACATCTAACATAGATATCCTAACATCGGGGTATACCGCAACTCAGCTTCGTGTAAGACTTGGCTTACGTAGTACACTGGTAGGTGTGTTTTCGCCTCTTCTCGGACCAGGACGGAGCTAATGGCCACCTCCGACGTGGCCAAGTACAGGTATAGCTTCTCACCAGGTATCGGCTTTGACAGGACCTGCGTATCTGCCAGGTATGCCTTAATATCTTCGAAAGCTCGTTGGCATTCGCCTGTCCACACGAAGTGGTTTTTAAGGTGCAGCTTGTCGGCTTTGGCCGCCTCTTTGTACCTGCGTGTGTTCGCCTTGATTGCCTTGAAAAATGGGCGATTCCAGTCACCGGGCCTGGAGATGAACCTGTTCAAAGCTGCCATGCATCCTGTCAACCTTTGGATTTTTTGTACGGAATCGGGAACACCCATTTCGATTATGCATTGGACCTGCGTAGTGTTGACCTCTATCCCTCGCTGGCTAACTAGATGTCCCAGGAACTTTCCTGAATGTACGCCGAAACTGGTTTTCTTGGGGTTCAACTTCATGTTATAGTGGCGCAATATGTCGAAGGTCTGTCTTAGGTGGTCAAGGTGATCCTCCTTTCTCAAACTCTTGACAACTATGTCGTCCACGTACACCTCCATAGACTCGCCGATGTGTTGGTCACCTCTGGCGGAGGTTGCTCGAAGGTCGTGCGCCTCGTGGACGCACGCCCCCGAGGTGCCTCACTCTGAGGTGACCCCTCCGTGGCGGGTCGAAACTGGCATCCGCCATGTGGGCCCAGCCTATCGGTCGCGGGCCTCCTTAGTCGGTCATGGGCTGACCTACGAGGCTGTAGGTCCGACTCTCCCCTCTGGGACGTAGCCGGGGCTGCCGTCCGTTCAACCTCTTCACACCTTGGCCCTAGTCTGCCCTGGAGGACCTCCCTCCTCAGTGATTGGTGGGTGGTGGATGCTTCGGTGTAGGCCGAAGCTCGCCCAGCATGCGTAGCTGGCTCTTCCACCACCTTGGCTTTTCCAGCGCGCTCCCTATGTTGGCGAGCTTGGGCGGAGCTCGCCTCCTACTTGGTGTGGAGGTCGCTGTAGTGATCCCGGGTCTGGGTGCCCTGGGTCGGCCTGGTCTGCTCCCGGGCCTCGGTGGCTGGAGCTCGCCTGGGTACTAGGGCGAGCTCGTCGAGCTGCCTCTGTTGCAACCTTTGCAAGGTTGCAATCGTGCGCTGGAGCTCATCGGGGTTGTCGGCGAGGTCCCTCAGGGCGGGGTTTAATTCCTCCTGAGTTACCAAAACTCGTGGGGATCGCGGGGCATTATTTTTCTGGGAAGCTCGGCGAGAGGTCTCCCACTCGGCCTGATCCTGGTCGCCGCCCTTCCCCCTCCGGGTATTCGCCGAGGTTTGTTCCTTAGGCATTTTAGGGTTTTGCAGGGGGTAGCTCACCGAAGGTCGCCGGGGTTGCCGAGGTCGTGGTCTCCGGCCAGGGTGAGCTTGTTCGAGTTTTCGTCTAACTTTACGTGTAGCGAATTATCCGAAATCCAGTTTATTCGTGTACACGCGTGCGTTTGAAAACTTTTTCCAGGCAGAAATTATGGATCCGGAAATCTGGGTTTTTGCCCGAAAACCGGGTTTTCGTTCAAGGAATGGAAATATGTGTGTATCTTCAAGTGTTCTTGATCTTTGGTCAAGAACACCTTCAAATCTTCAAATCTTCAAACAAACCCTAATCTCTTACTCTCAAATTTTTGGTTCAAAGACCCTTCTTCTAGCGCCAAATTGTTGATAGAATTTACTAATCGTGTTTGTTATGTGGCTCGTTATAGCGTATTAATCCTATCAAATAATAATCTAAGAATTGTGTTCTTAGTGTTCTTGAGAGGGTGATATAGAGAGAGAAAGTGAAGAGTTTAGAGAGAGAAAGTAAATGTTGTATTATAATTGTAATTTTTGTAATAATTACAAGAGAGATCTTATTTATAGGTGTGCAAGTGTGAGGTGGCACCTTACGAGCCTATTTGGCTTCCGGTGTTGACGAGGGTTCCTAATCCTCGCCTTGATCCCTCACACTGCTCCCTTTACAACGCCTCGTCCTACTACATATTTAACTGATCCGTACACATATATCGTGAATACACCGGTCCTCGGCGAGCTCCTTAGGCGAGCTCTTGGGCCTTTATGTTATTTCAGGCAATACAGGGGTAGGTTTCGGGCCGGCTCTCCTGCTCGTGGGCGAGCTGCCCCCTTGTGGGCGAGTTCCGCTGCGAGCTCCCCGCCCAAGCCTGGTCAGCCAGTTGACTCTAGGCTCTCGGGGTTTGGGCGAGCTCCCCCTCCACCTCGCCGAGCTCCCTGCGACCTACTAAGCCTTCGCAATTACTCCGACACCAGTTGTGTTAGTTCGCCTTGTCAACACTCAACACACACAACCTTCACCTCGGATCAAGTGTGTATCTTATTTTTCCAACTCATTTCTCCAGTCTTCAAAGAAATGAATTGGGGAGCAATTATTGTGCCTGAATATTTTATACTCCCTCCATCCCACTATAAGTTTCTCACTTTTCTTTTTTGGATGTCTCACAATAAGTTTCTCATTTCATAAAAAACAACAACAATATTTCATATATTAATAAACAAATACACCTTTTTCACAATTTTACATTACTTTTTCACAACTTTCCATTATTTTATACAAAAATCAACATGTGGCCCACCAAATAATAATAAACAAATACATTTTCTTAAACAAAAACAAAAAAAATGAGAAGCTTAAAGAGGGACGGATGGAGTATTAATCTCACTTGGCTTCGACCTCGTCACAAAGGACCACAACTCTACCTCGAAGGCCTGAGATATCATTTCAAGCCTCAGCTTCGGCCTGCCAAGCGAGGTCCTACCTCACCTAGGTCCTAGGATCCCGCCCAAAAAAAAGCAAAAGGACTCCAAGGATGTATGTGAAGCACCCACCTCGAGACCCAAGTCAGATAAAGTGCCAAAAGTTAAACGAGATCTGAGTAGATTAAGTAAGAGATCAATTTGTAATATAGTATATATAAACTATACTTGTTAGGTATGAAATCTTATGACATAGTCAACATGGCCCTCAGCGATTTGCCAAGGTCTACCATCAAGGATAAATTCTGTCCAAGGCAATTAATGCTAGAGATGGCAACAGAATTGGTTTAAACTCGGACCGGCCATGAATCCATCACGTACGGGCCAGATAAAAATCCTATCAAATGGGTTCTGGAACGGGTTTGGACCTATTTAACTAAAGACCCATCAAGTCTGAGATGACTTCTGACATTAGATGGACCCAACTCATGCCCACTATATATATACATATAATTAATATTATATATAATTAAATATATGAATATTAGCATATATATGCATTAAAAAAAACTGTAACTAGGGTTAAAGAATGTAACATCGGGGTTTGCATTTGAAGAAAATGATCTCGAAAAAGTGATATTTTTATCATGTTGGGTTCTATTATCTTAATTTTCAATTAATAATATATGTATGATTGTAAATATTTGGACTTAATATATTGAAACTTGTACTGAACTATCTTGTATTTATTATTAATTAAATCATTCAAATATATATTGTTGTTATATTTTAAAATTTAAGATATTTTGTGTAATATTTAATATGTATAATACTCCCTCCGTCCCAGAGGAACTTGCAAGTTTTCCTTTTCGGGACGTCCCAAAGGAACTTGCAGACCCAAAAAAAGAAACAATTTTATAAACTTCACCCTCACAATATCTACATATTTACACAAAATGCCATTACTTTTTTATTTTTTGGGCCCACATTACACTCAATTCAACTAACTTTTTCACTTTTTACATAAAATTTTACCAAATTAACCCTCAAAACACTACTTTTTCTATTTTATTCTATTTTCTTCTTAATTTGTGTGTCCCTCCTCCCTTGCAAATTGCTCTGGGACTCGCCACAAACCCGCTCTGTATAGACCGGATAAAAACTTGGTCAAATAGATCCTAGGGCAAAATCGAACCCATTAGACCAAAGACCCGCCAGAAGTGAGACATTCTAAAAAGAAAAATTAAGCTTAATTTGTTATTCATGTGCATTTTTGCAGAACACGTCGCCAAAAAACATAAGGAGAATTATTGATGCATCAAATCAATATATTTGCTTTCAAGCTATAGTGTCGCCTAAAATCTTTCACAAAATGAAAGAATGAGAAAAAATCAAAGCCATAAATAAATATATAAACATTGAAGTGAAAAGTCTTTTGATAAATATTTTACAACATAAACTTTGTAAGCATTACAAATGAAACATATATTACAAAAATGGTTGTGAATGTGATCTCTCCCTTCAGTTGATTTTCTTTTTTTTTGCATGGATATTCCAATTCAACTTTAATCACTATTTCACAGTCTATGTCATTAATCTACCAATTCACAACAGGTTATGTGATACCTCGTCACGTTTACACAATAATGTAATATTTCAGGCACACAATCTAGATGAATGACATGAAAATTATTATGACCGTGAAATGATAAATGCGATCAATTGCACTGCATACGTGTCATTCATCAAACTGGTGTAAGAAAATATTTAACATTATTGTACAACAGAGCATCTCACCTGAGAAAGAGGAGGCCTAGAGGAGTTCAAATGCTTCTCCATCTTCAGGATAGACTCAAATATCTTGAGATTCTTCATTTTCTTGAGAGAAATCAACACTCGTATAGGTTCGAATCCCAGGGCCATGCCCACTGGAGTCCCGTCCTCGTCCTTGTTGTGCTCGTCTCACTTCTTTTTGATGCTCAGTCAGCTCAGCACGTTTTCTTTTTGCACCAAAACCATAGTTATCCAACTCCCACGACCGGTTCACAGGATTGCCCACAATTTCAACTCTTTTAGAGCATTTCTTTAGGCTGATGCAATCTTCTCCATAAGGATTTCTGCTGCAGATCTTTAATTTTCCGTTTCTGGACAGCTTGTCCAACAATGGGACTAAGTTTTTAGGAAACTCTAACTTGCTCTGTACACCGTACGTTGAATTCCAGAAATCAATAGTGGCTTCAGAGATGGTTGGATTTGGGTGATCAAGTGTTCTATCAAGGAGTGGCTCTTGGTACTCCAGGAACGAATAATCGAACTTGATTGGTGGCTGAGTTTGTTGCAGACCTTTGAGCATTTGAGTCCATAAAAGTTGAAGTTGATAAATTGTGTTCACATCAAGGAGATGCATTTCTGATAACCACTCAAGCAATGGATTTGATATAGTCTGGGAGAAAATGAAAGATTCTAATCATATCACTTGAGAAAGCACGAGTGGGATGAAGAACAGGAAAATGAACTCGGAAACTTAACCAAATAGCTACAAGCAAATTATAAGAGTTAATACAAATTTACATCTTGTAATTTTTTAGGTGGATTCAAAATAAATCTTTTTTTTTTTCACTTTATCAATTATAGTCTTTGGGGAGTCCAATTTCAGGCCTAGATGTAAGCGATCTTGGTCAATTTTAAAATTTTCGGTGAAAAAGGAAAAAAATTACTGAAATTGAACGCCCTATAACTGAAACAAAACACTCTAGGACTAGAATTTATCAAGTAAAAGGAAAAATCATTTATATAGGATTCACCCTAAAATTATAGGACATAAATTGATATAAACTCCAAACTGAAGAAACAATGACCCAAAATCTGATGGAATATGCTGAATTTCTTTACAGAATTGTAAATAATCTCTATAAATTGCAGAATGGGAAAATATAGAACAAAAGCTTTACCTCAATGAACAGAAGAATGTCTTCCTTCCGGTAAAGGCATCTGACAAAATTAACCAACTTCTCCAAAAATCTGAAATTAGTGAAAGAAATTTTGAGCTACACTTCTGTAAAGGGATTATTATTATAAGTTTTGAATTGCAGACTACCTTGACGCCACAGACAGATGGGAAATGTTGGTTCTATGTTTATGTGCCCAGAATAGCTTCATTACCCTGCAAGAGCTCCATGCTGTCAAAATCTAACAGTGATAAATTCTGGATGATAAGTAGAAAAAAGTAAACAAAATTGCTTTTATTTTTCTCGTAGGAAGTCAAGAAGAATTACCAGTGATTTAATGCACAAAAAAAAAACACGTTTTGAGACACCAAAAATGCCCAACTAAGATAAAACTAGTTAAGAGAAATGACTTGATCATTCAGAAAATGTCAAAAGGGCTATACATCTTTTATGTCTTCTAGTTGCTACTTTATATAGAACGCCAACCTGCAATTAATATATAGCGTAAACAGTCCACAAATTTTGGCTGTGGCAATAGCAAATATTTGTTGAACATAACTAAACTAAGTTCCATTCATAACAAAAAGATACCTTTAGCAAAAAGCTTCAAATGAAACCGAAATATTATTTCACAAACAATGGTCTCCGGAAGCTCCAGATAATCATACAGTGACTTTACCATCAAAGTGCATGGTCTTTATTCTGAAACTTTAAGCCCATTTTAAGTTCTACATGACTATGTTATCTTCTACTAGCTAGGTGGACTATATCCGATAAAAATGTTACTTTAGTTCGGTTTTTCAATTAAATAAATGCAACTTGTTCTAACTTTCTATGCTCTTGCTGAACGTTCCATTAGATAATGATTACAGATGCCAATAAGTTTACAAGATTACAAAGTAAACAAGTGAAAACAACTGAAGTATGCAATTTAATGTTACCGAGGGTATGAGATCTGATTACTCATAACATGGCTTAATCTCATTATATAAAGATTTAGCAGCATTCATGCTTACCAAGCTACTAGAAGCATCCTGCTCTTGATGTTGAGGTTTCTGTCACGACAATCCATATAAAATCTTCCTTCAGAGTTTATGCTCCAAATTAACTGCTTCAGGACACATGTCACAACATTCCCACTCAGTAGAAAAAATTCACCACTGCATTTTTTTTCTTTCAGCTCATTGTCAAGTGATGTAATTTGATTGATGCATTCATTTAGTATAGCACACAGATCCTCAGATAAACTCTTGGCCGGGGCATTGACAGGTTGTGAAGCCTGGTCAACAGAAAGATAAAGTGACTCCCACACTTCAATAACAATCTGGTGGTCAAGTTTGATATCAGAGAGTGACCATGAAGCAAAGGGATATGATAGGAGATGCAATAAAATCGAGTAACCAATGCTGTCCATCTTCATTTTCAGAACTAATGGATTGTTTTCACCATCAACCGATTCTTTTAGACAGTTCACTAGAACTATCCAAATCTGTAAGCTATTAGGCACGGTGTTTTTATACAGTAAGGAAGTAAATACATGAAGAACTTCCTGAAGATTAAAAGAAGATAACAAAAGCTTAAGATATCCTTGCATCTGCTGTAATACAGATTCATATTCAGGTGCTTCCAATGATGAATTTACTACAAAGAAGTGGAGCATACTCAAAGACACGACTGGAAGAACTCTGTCCTCAAGACCCCTAAAGCGGATATCGGACGATATCGCACATCTAACCTCAGTAATGTGTTCTAATTTTTTGAGGCAATTAATCTCTAAGCCCACTTTGTAGAGAGGAGATTCCAGGATGGGGGGTCCTAATCTCTCAGTCGCCACCTTTATAAATTTAAGGCATGTTTGGGGACAAGTATAGTAACCATTATCTTCTGACATCACATTTTCACACATTTTCCCCAGGAATCTGAAAATAGTGTTCAGACATTGCATAACCTCGTCATAAGTTATGGAGACACATCTAAGAGTTCTTTGAACTGCTTCAAGGAGGGAGCTGAATAACCTTAAGGAGGCATCGCTAGCGACTTTTCTGAACTCAGGTGTGACACTCACATTTGACTCTCTAGTTACAATGATGGATATCATTTTGATGAAGAATTCCAACTGAGATATGTTCCATGCAGAACAATTAATGGGATAATATTTAAATTGGACCTTCCCCAAAGCCCGACGATCTGTTCCTTGATTTATTCCAGATATTAGAGTATCAAGATGATCCAAACAGAAATTCCACAACCAGATATTGTTATTATCTGGTCCAGTTCGGAATACAACTTCAATAATGGGCTCCCAAACAATTCTGATCATTGACTGAAAGTCAACAGAAGCGTCAAGTTTATGTAATAAATATGACCATGTGCTCAAGCAGGAAGCACGAACGGACACATCACATTTACTCGACATTATTCCTATGAGGGGCGCCATTATAAGCTTTATTCCTTTTAAATGCCTCTCCGCTTCAGAAGCCCCCAACATCTTAATGTTATGCGCTAAAGTGGAATTGGTGTGGATATCTTGAACTTTAGGCTCAATTAAAGCATCGATAAGACCTTCCCATGCAACCTGAAAAAAGAAATTGGAAAACCAATAATTTCCTTTATTCATTAAACAAAAACAAGATGCTAAACTTCTCTTTCTCATTTCAAAAGTCAATTGCGAAAAAAAAAAAAAAAGACCATTTGTCTAAAAAAAGAAAGGAATAGTTTTATAGGTAATGTTAACTTAAATACAAAAAAAGTTCGAAAAGCTGAGTTATGCAACAATAATTTCCTTCATTCATTAAACAAAGTTAGTCCAACTGCAAAAACAAGATGCTAAACTTCCCTTTCTCATTTCAAAAGTTAATTGTGAAAAGGAAAAAGACCATTTGTCTAAAAAAGAAAGGAACAGTTTTATAGGTAATGTTAACTTAAATACAAAAAAAGTCTGAAAAGCTGAGTTATGCAACACCCGTATGCATCTACAACACCCACCTATGGCGAAAGATATAATGTAAACGAATTCCGAGGGATAACACTTAATAAGGTAACATCTAATTTATTAAAGAGAAGAAACAACCTAGCCTTAAAAACACTATGTAGCAATTCAAGATTTTGCAGAATACCAGGGAGGCAATCTGAACTTGTGAGTCCAAGTCTGAGAATGTGTTTTCCAGAATTTTCAGCATATCATTAACCAAATGCTTATTCTTAAGAACATATGGCCCAAGCAGAAGAACGAACCACCTCCATGCTTGTAGACTCTGAATCTTCATCCCTTGGTCCAATAGCTCCTTCATAGCCAAGAGCAGTATTTTCTTCATATCTGCAGCAAGTGCCTGCTTATGAAGCACCGCATATATCATATATTAGTAACTAGATCAGTGAATATCATATGAAACACTAAGTAAACTCATCACCCTATTTAGATTGCAAGAGAGATTTTATAGAAAAAATATAAAAAATGAAATAAGAGTTCAAATGAAATTTACTTGAAGAGAAAGGAAAAGAGCAACTTAAAATGCATGACACGGCAGGAGAAATAGTATTTGAATTGAATGATAATCTCAATTAACAAAGGCCGTAGAGGGAAAATGGTATAGTAGACATGTTACCATTTCATGCAACAAAAGAAAATCCTAACTAAAACCAAAAGTGGAGCTTTTGACTATATTTTCCGGGGGGGTGTTGGCGTGGGGGTGGTGGTTAAGTAAAATTTGTGACATTGACACCTTGGAGAGGCTAACTGGTGGAGGACATATTATAGGCATAATCTTCAGCAAATATCTCTCTGACATATCTCTGTCCCTTTTATCAAGACTGACAAGCCTTCTGTAGATTGGTGGGACCCATAAATTTGATGACTCTCTCATCCTTTCAGTTAATGAAGAAGCCAACTTTACCACAGCCTGTCACAGCAAAGAGTGAGAACATTGTTAGGATAGAAATGACATTCTAACCAGAGAGAGTTTAAAGGGCATAATTAAATGTAAAAGGTTCAAGGGTCCAGGTAAGCATAGTGCTGCAATTCGTAAAACTATTTTTTGTATGGTGTATGAATAGTCAGTTATATTTTTAATTTTAGGGTGTGTTGGTTTAAAGGATAAAATTATTTATTCGCCGAAAACATGCATGTTTTGTGTGAATAGATAATTTTATCTTTTAAACCAAGCATATCCTTAAGCAAATACAATTAGCTGTAAATTAGAGTGTAATGGATAAGAGATCCCTAACCCAAAAAACATGTACTGAAACACAAAATACGCCTATATCAGTTAACGAGCAAAATTCCAATCCTTAGCTAAATCCGAACGCTTAGAGATCTATGGCCAGACACCCTATGGATACTCTTGGAATGTCCATGGCTCAAGGTGTACAATGGATTTTATAACATCGAGGAAAAGAAATAGATAATATGGCAAGGATAAAAGATGTGCATGAGCTTAACCTATATATATTTATGTACCGGGCATCATTGTCTTCTTTTCGGTGTATAACTGTTTATGATATTAATCCAGTTTTGGGTATAAAAATTATCTTTATTGTGTAGTAACGGAGTTAAATTTTGATTTGTGGAATGAATTGTTGCACATTTGGCAAGCATTTCCACTCCAAAGAAACTATTAGACCTTGCTATCAATTTGCAACAGAGAAACATATTTAATTTTAGAAACTTAATCCAACTATTAAAAAATGAATTTGCAAAAATATTAAACTGATCATCTGAACCAAATGCATTGATGTTTAAGCATGTCAAAGCATGACATCTGAAAATCACTAATTGCAAATAAGCAAAATACATAGTAAGATGATATCACTCAAAATAAAAGGCAAAGTCACCTGCATAGCCTCAAATGTTATTGAGAGTGAACCAATTGGGTTGTCGAGGGCATGGGTAACTGCCCTGAGTAAAGAATGAAAATGCCGATCCAACAAGGATGAACTGAGTTGCTGGATTGATATACACCATACGCCTAAATTACATACAGACTGCCATCAACAAAGTAAATATTTGTTAATCATCACTTAATAAAGCAGCAGATGCCTAAATCCTAATATTATTATTAAGTCATATCAACTTACCTTGATTTTAGTTGTTGCAACGACCTTTACCAGAGATTCAATCAGTTCACCAACATCATTACCTACACAGCACATACAAAGAGACCAATTACCACATAACACAACCTCTCCCTTAGAAGTTCTAACATAGTCTTTTATTGTTTCTAAACGTCAGTGTTTAGTTGTTCACTGCAATGACGTCCAATTCTAGTAATAGTAGAAAACTAGCATGGATACACATGATTTTAGATATTGAAAGTTTGCAACTGTTAAGTGAAATGCATTATTATGAATTGAGAAATGATGTGACCCCTGAACACGCTCGTCTTTCCTTTCCACATATATGTGCTAACATGCAAAAGCAGTCTTCTTTCACTCTCTTTGACTGACAATACACCAACATTCCCGTTCCTGCTTCCAAGTATATTCCTACTTCTGAATCATAAACCTCACAGCCATACGAGTTTGTTTAAACAAGTATTGATGTATTTAACTATTGATTCGCCTGCTACTCAAAATATTTTCTGAGTGTGAAGAGAATAGAAAATCATCCTTATGTTGGATTTATAGTTACCCACAATACACTTTAAAATTCTCAACACTGAATCAATTGTGATGAGTTAGAACAATATAATATTTTTGATCCCTATATCTATAGCTATAATGCCTTTTGACAAATGTGTTAATGTTTTTTTGGGATTTTTTAAATTTATTTTTTACATGCAGAGACAGAAAGTGCACAATGATGAAAACTACCTTCAATTGAAGGCACAATGGCAGGATGGTAAATCATGAAGCCCAAGCACTTCAACGCCTGCGCAGCTCTAGTAACAGAGAACACAATTTATGGCCATTTCAATAACTAAGCAAAAAAGGAGAAAAAAAATAGAATTAAGAGAGGGAAAGCATACATTTCTTCTTCATTACAAGAGATATCGGAAACCACATAGGAGAGGATGACGTGAGATGAATCGGCAAGTGTTTCTACTGCAGAAGAATCGACGGCAGAGGTTTCTTGCAAGTGCAGTAGTTTGGAGTAAGCCAGGGCTTTGTTTTCCGATGAAAATAGGGCTTTGATTTCTTCAATTTGCTCCACGAACTCCGCCATTTCTTTTCTGTGGATTTTCTTGGTAGTGATCATTAGAAACCCTAAATACTGAGACGAATTTCTTTCGCGCCAAATATATTTTTGGGGTGGGGAGATTGCAGCTATTTCGTTTCCGGCTCGGCCAATACTGAGCCGGACCGGCCGTCAATGCGGTTCACGGAAGGATTTATTGACCTGTTAAGTCAATTCTTTTTCTTTTTACAATTATTACTAGTATTTTTATCAATAATTATTAAATATTTAATGTCATAAATAAACTATTGGTTATACTAATTTTTGGCCCGTGCGATGCACGGATTTATTTTAATTTTTTGTTTCATAGTTTTTTTTTTTTTTTTTTTTTGTGAATGCCGTCTTTTTTTAAATATATTATACAATACACATGTCTAGTTTTTAGCCCGTGCGATGCAAAGGTCTATTTTAATTTTTGTTTCATAGTTTTTTTTTTTGTGAATGCCGTCTTTTCTTTAATATATTATACAAATATTAATGTCCACACAATGTGTTCTTATTCTAAAAGATTTGGTTGTATATAATTTTACAAAGATATTATCTCAAAATTGTTTCAAAGAAATATTGAAACATAAATTTTAGTGATATATGTAAGTTTGTAATGTAGATGAATAAATATTTTTTCCAAAACATAATATCAATAAATTGTCGATTCCCTTGAACAATGAATGAGAGCCAATATATTGATAGAATTCTCTTTCATCTCTCTCATGATTAATAGAATCAGAATGTAAACAAAAATTCATATCTCCAATACAACTATTTATAACTGCGTTAGGTAAAAATTAAGTATTAAATTGATAAGCGCACAAATATTATTTACAAGAATGGTATGACTTAGGCATGTGAAAACAATCTTTAATCTTCCTAATATCAGTATTGTTATATGCGTTGTTCACAAATTTTCATGAGAAACTCTACAAAACATTCCTTAAGTTTAAAACACATTGTAAAAAAAAAAATACGAATAAAATAATCGTGATGAACTTATAAAAGTGTCAATGGATAAAGTTTATCCATCATGACATTTTTAAATTCAGAAGTATGTTATAGGTGGCAACCTATATACCAGTTTTTTTTTTATCGGTAAATATTAGTTGTTAGTAGTTAGTAAATGTTAGCAACCTATATACCAGTTGTTGTACACAAATTTCAGAATAATGTTTTTGTTGTTGTTCATCTAAATAAACAAAAATACAAATGTTGTTAATTAATAAAATCATCTTTTGTAACTAATTAATAAATTGGTTGACGTTCATTTTGCATGCCACAACTCATGAAAGCAGATTTCTTCCCAAATAAATAGAATAGTATAAAATTATATAAAAATTTATAACCATTGATATAGAATCATAGAATACACTATAGCTCCATACTACTTTTTACCGCATACAGAGACCCTCATAAAAATGAATTGCACGAATTCATTTTTTTTTTGTTGATAATTTAACAGATACAAAGTCAAAAATTTTATTACGATACATGTTGAAAGCAACTATATCAATCAATTGGTTTATCAAAAGATTAAAAATTAAAAAAGTTCATTCAAATAAGAGAATGTAAACATAATATTTCACAAATCTAACTTCCACTTAAAAAAAGTCAATGAATTGAAACAGGAGCATCTAACAAATAATCCTGGAACATTACTAACTCTCAGTACAAAAAAAAATTTACCAAAGTTTATACGAATTTCAGGATAAAATTGGCCCGTGCCTGACTGATCTGAGTTTTCATCCTTTCTCGTGTGCCTCCAGTAACATCTTTTCAGCCATTTTAGTATTTTTATTAAAGGATAAATTGGCCTGTTCTGATATTTGCTTTTTCAATATACCAATATAATTGACCAAAGGTGAGTTTTAGATTATACTCACTTATCAGGAGCTAAAAAAAATATATTTGTCATTTTCATCTCAAAGTTTTGCTCCCAATTTCAAAGAAAATATATTAACGGGCCGTGTGGTTTCTACCGTTGTTGATCTATTATAAAGCAATTGGACAAAATCAAACTCGGTTTACCTTCTACGAATCAAGTCTCCATGAATATGTGATCCTAATTGAACATGGTCCCAACTCTATCAAATACTTGTCACATAATCCAGTAGTAGTAAATCAGCATAAAATGGTCATTTTCCAGAAAAATATGCCTCTCATTTTTAGAATTTGTGAGTCAAGAATAGCTTACCACCAAACAAATAAAATAAAAAAACTAATTACCAAATAAATATTAATACAACTCAAATGTACTCGTTGTTTACCTGAAATTGTTGTAAAGGACGGCGATGGCAAAGCTTGTGGGCAATTTTAGTAGGAGAAAAAGTATAGGGTGAAGGAAAATCTAAAATTTCTAATTAGAATATCCTACTCTAAAAAAACATATAATTATCTGATCCTACACTAAAAATAAATTATAGCACAAAATAAATTATCTGATTGGAGTCGTTGATAATCAAATAACACAAACCAGGTAATCTAGCA
The DNA here is from genome assembly GCA_026898435.1 of Prunella vulgaris. NCBI lineage: Eukaryota > Viridiplantae > Streptophyta > Magnoliopsida > Lamiales > Lamiaceae > Prunella > Prunella vulgaris. The sequence goes on from JAPKLY010000042.1 coordinate 403,546, forward strand.
TTTCCTCCATTGTTGGCTGAGAGGCTTCCATGCTCACTCGCTGCATACAAAATTTCATAAGTATAAGCATTGTGGCGATTATATTAATTGTAATTTTCGTTTGCGGCAAAGAAGATAGTACAAAGATGAAAGCAATATCTTAACTGTTGACGCATTCAGGTTGAGTCGTGCTCCAGAAATATTGCAAAGTCTGCAAAAAAGAGCACCACAATATATATTTTCTCTCAAATACTGCTCCCTAACAACCTGCAATTAAAATGTCAGATCATACCCTAGTTTCAATATAGATAAAATAAAATAAAGAACTACCCAAGTTATGGGTTGTATATCTCAAACTGATGACCCTTATGATTAAACTATAAAATAGATTAAAAGAAAATTTTTAAAGATCACGTAAGTTTATTGTTACTTATCATTCTGGATCACAAGTTGATCATATTTCATTTTCTTTTAGATTAAGATTTCTTAGAATTTTATTTTTAGATAGCGTCCACCACAATAGTATTTCGTATTAGACATGTATTTTATATCACCATATTTTTTTACTCCACATGTCTGGACTTGGCGTTATTTTACCCGTGCAATGCTCGGATCTGTTGTAATTCTTTTCTTAGGCATTCTTATCATTTTTATAATTATTTGTTGGTTGAATGAATTATTAATTTATCTTTGAATATTTAAAATAATTGCAAAAAATTCTATAGTACTCTTTTTTTTAGCAATGAATAAATTGAAATTGTTATTAGTCCTAAACAAAAAATGATTACTTTTTTATTTATTTCTCATATATATAAGAGAACAGTTGCAAACATGCTATGCAAAGAATATTTTTCCAACATGTATAAGGGGCAAAAGGCCCAAGAGTGGTTCTAATTAAAATATGTAGTCTGTTGAGTTCTTTCCTCTAACCGGACATGGTGAAAGACAATTGAAACATTAACTCCAGTGAGGGTTACAGTAGCAATATGATGTCAACAACTCAGCAAATGTTTGTTTAGGTTGAGGTTCCCAGCAATGTACATCTATAAAGTTTGTTATATTTGAGTTTGTTAATATTTTTGTCTGCGCCATATTCCTTTACTGAATTCTCCTTATATATCACTATGTAATCAAGATGTCATACATTTTTTCTTTTTTATTTTAAATGGAAGCTTATAAGTAATCAGCACTCTAAAGTCCAATATTAGAGCACCCAAGGGAGAAGAACTATTCATTATACATATTTTGCACAAAAGGTTCAACCCAATATCGTAATATGCTAAGATCTATTCCCTGAAATTCAGCCCCTCATTTTTATACATTACCAAGGAATATGTACCATAATATTTTGCTTATTATGATAAGATGATACATTTGTAGACTATGCAGTTCATATATGTTCAACTTCTATTCAAATTTTGTTGTCTGCTCATCTTCAAAATTTCTCTTCTTAGAAATTTATAAATAGTTAAAATTGAACAAATAGATACACATACTCACGCAAATGACCTACCATGCTACATTAATTTCCGTGTTGGAGCAATACGGAAATGATCAAGGTGCGTGATTAGTAACCCCTTCCATATTTTTCCAGCAAAAGTACAATCAAATCCTTATAATACAAAGCATACCTCTTTCGATCAACTGAACCCATTAACTTAAAGGAGAATATCTTAGTTAGGGCAAAATATGTTAATTACAGTCATAATCTTATATTATAGCGTGCGAGTACCCATAAATGGATAAGTACAGGCGTCTGCAAATGGATAAGTCCAAAAAATAGAACCAAATTTTAGGAAAATATAATGGGACTCACATAAAACCAGATTTGGTGAAATCCTTGTACCCATAAACCCCAAATGCTACTGATTTCCATGTCTGTGATCACAGCAGTAGAAAGGACACTAAATTGTAGGAAATGAGACTGCATACATTCAAAGTAATAAATAAATTTAAGGGTGGATAAGTCTTTTGATTTTCTTACCTTGAGAAGAAACATCATTGGGACGATATTTTCTAAAGGGAACATTTTGAATTGATCTCCATAAGTATGTCTTTCATATTAAAGTGTTGGGACTAATTGAGCAAGTTTGGAATCTTTTACATATTTATATTGATAAGTGCTGAAAGCAAATTGTCATGATTTACATTAACTGTCGGGGCAAATCATATACTTATTGTTAATAGTTATTGCGAATTGATATATCTCCTTTTTGTTTATCAAAGTCCAAAAGAATCGCAAGTGGAGAACTTGCCACATTATTCATCAGTTTTTCAGACTTTATAAAGAAGAAACATAGAACAAATTTAATCAAATTAGTCTAAGAAACATAACATAAGCATACATGGGCAGCAAATTGTCCAATCAAATCCAATAACCATGCCACCAGGCTTCTTCATTTAAAAGCAGGTAGTACTCAATTTAATTTAATATAAATGCATCATAGAGATGATAAAATATGTTATAACAATGAAATATTAAAATGAATATAGTTGGTGCAAGGATAATTCATTCACGCTAAGAAGTACACACATCTTCTAAAGATTTTAAAAAGTAACATAATTGGAATAGTAAAGTGAATAAAACTCGCACATGATAAATTGATAGCTATATATAATAGAGCAACCACAATGGTGGAGAAGTTACAACTATTCTATTCCCTCCACCTCATTGTCACCTCACAATTCTTGCAACAAAAACCAAATCATCCTAACCTACACAATTGTGTGCGAAAGTTATAACATATGAGAGACCCACCGTTCATTTAAATGAGAAATTAAAAAATACAAAAAAAGAAGTAGATTAGAATGTACAAATAAAAGATACAAAAAGTGGCAGAGGGTTACCAAGAAATAACCAAAACCACAAGCGAGATGTTTTTGTTGTTATAAATCCACCTCACAATTGGTAGTAGATGGATGCTGAATATGTAGAAGATGCAAAAGATTTTGTCAATTGTACATAAAAACATACACAAAGTCACATATACTATCTGTTTTAGGAGCTTGAATAACTTCTCTGGATCTGCTACCAGGCTTCTTGCTACTCATCTCCATTGGCCTACACAAATCTTGAAACAAATAATTAAAAAAGAAATTAAAAAACATGATATGCAAAAGAAATGCAAGAATATAAGACATGTTCTTATTCGCTCGACTCCTTTTTTTCTCCGCATTAGGCTTCCTGTAAACCATGTCGGAACCATCAGACCTTGCCCTCTGCAACTCCTCAAATGTCACCTCAGCAAGTTCACGCTCTATTTCGTCCTCCTATATAAAAATTTAGAATCTGGAGCTAGAACATAAAAAGAGAGTCTTCTCAAGAAGTTCACGTTCTATTTCATGCTCCTATATAATAATTTTAGAATAGAGACAACAACTTTCAATACCATTTTTACACACTCACTAATAATCAAATAAACAATAAAATCTGAAATTGGTAAAAAGAAAATAACTTCAACTCTGGAAGGATGAAACATGGTATTTGTCACTCCCAATGGGTTTGGCCACAAAACATCCTTGATTATGTTGTCACCTGTTATAAATGACATGGTAGAACATATATCAATTTTAAGAAACACATCAAGTTGGATCACTAATTCTGGAAAAAAAAAAAACTAACTCATTATAAAGCTCGAGGCAGAATGTATCAAGAAAGTTGTGAAAACAATGAAAACAGCAATCCCGATTATACGCACTTTCATCCCTCTTGAACAAATAGGTCAATCACTACTAGAATCTACAGGGGAAAACTGATTTGCCAGAGAATGGTATCCATTGCCTTATTTCATTACTATTTTTCCCCTAAAAATTATGTTGTGTTAATGAACTTGAACTACATGAACTGCAGGATGAGAATGACCTGAATTTAAACTGTAGAGGCTCTGTCGTTGCAAGAACAGACGACGAAACCAAAAGGCTGGAGCACTTTCTTGAAGAAACCTTTCAACTGCAGACATACGTAGTCGCAACAGGACAAAAATTAATGGAACTGCAACATAGTATTATTTTCAGACATTGAAAAGACAAATACGCTGGTAATATTTAAAATAAAAACCTGGGACACAAATGTGTTGATAAGTATAATTTTGAGAAAATCTGCAAATCTTAATATTAACTGATTTATTAAACATAATTCATGAAACACTTGTGGGGCGCAGATTGAGCATCAAAACTGAAACACACAGATTACCCAATTTAATACATTATACTAAGGCATATACTTAAAATTGAGTTTTCTAAATCCCTATTTTGTAAATTGTTTTTCACTAAGTTGAGAAATAAACCAGACAAGTTACCTGGGAATGAGGTGCGCAAGAGAGACGGTGCGACGAATACAATGGTTATATAATAGGAAATGTGGACAACTACAACAGAATAAAGAGGTTAAAATCTGACGTAGAGAAATTAAATGATTTATAAAACAAAATTTATGAACACTTGATGGGGCATAGATAAATTAAAACACACAAATTTTCCAATTTAATACCTGATCCTGAGGCAAGTTAATCTATAACCTTTTGATTTTCTCAAAGAAAAATCTGAAAATGCGCCACAAATGAAAGTGAAAACAAAAAGACTGTTAGGAGAGAGGCATAACGCACGATTTATCCGATTTCATATCTGATATGATCAGCGATAATATGCGATCTTCGTCAAGAGTTGGCCAACATCACGAAAGCTCATCGAGAGTTGACCAACATGGAGAAGCTCGTCAGGAGTTGGCCAACATGACGAAGCTCGTCAGGAGTTGGCCAACATGACGAAGCTCGTCAGGAGTTGGCCAACATGACGAAGCTCGTCAGGAGTTGGCTAACATGGAGAAGCTCGTCAGGAGTTGGCCAACATGACGAAGCTCGTCAGAAGTTGGCCAACATGACAAAGCTCATCAGGAGTTGGCCAACGTGACGAAGCTCGTCAGGAGTTGGCCAACATGACGAAGTTCGTCAAGAGTTGGCCAACATCACGAAGCCCATCGAGAGTTGGCCAACATCATGAAGACCATCGAGAGTTGGCCAACATGGAGAAGCTCGTCAGGAGTTGGTCAACATGACGAAGCTCGTCAGGAGTTGGGCAACATGACGAAGCTCGTCAGGAGTTGGGCAACATGACGAAGCTCGTCAGGAGTTCGCCAACATGACGAAGCTCGTCAAGAGTTGGCCAACATGACGAAGCTCGTCAAGAGTTGACCAACATGGAGAAGCTCGTTAGAAATTGGCCAACATGGAGAAGCTCGTCAGGAGTTGGCCAACATGGAGAAGCTCGTCAGGAGTTGGCCAACATGGAGAAGCCCGTCAGAAGTTGGCCAACATGGAGAAGCTCGTCAGGAGTTGGCCAACATGACGAAGCTCGTCAAGAGTTGGCCAACATGGAGAAGCTCGTCAGGAGTTGGCCAACGTGATGAAGCTCGTCAGGAGTTGGCCAACATGACGAAGCTCGTCAAGAGTTGGCCAACTTGGAGAAGCTCGTCA
>JAPKLY010000042.1:409005-453959 GCA_026898435.1 Prunella vulgaris
ATGACGAAGCTCGTCAGGAGTTAGCCAACATGGAGAAGCTCGTCAGGATTTGGCCAACATGGAAAAGCTCGTCAGGAGTTGGCCAACATGACTAAGCTCGTCAGGAGTTGGCCAACATGACGAAGCTCGTCAAGAGTTGGTCAACATGGAGAAGCTCGTTAGGAATTGGCCAACATGACAAAGCTCGTCAGGAGTTGACCAACATGACGAAGCTCGTCAAGAGTTGGCCAACATGAAAAAGCTCGCCAGGAGCCAGCTTAGCATGAAATAGCCAAGGTTAAGAAGGTCGCCAACCAAGGCTAAGAAGGTCGCCAATTTGTGTAGGAGCTAAGTCACCAGCCTTGACCGAGGTTAACACAGGGAAGCTCGGCGAGGTAGGTTAGAACCTCGCCCAAGATCCCTATGGGCCAAAACCAATGGCTAATTGCACCAGGAGAGAGAGTCATAGGCGAGCTTCCTCATTAGGAAAGAAGATCGTCCCTATCTGAGGAGACCAAGCAAGAGTCCACCACTACATTGTCCCCAAAATAAGCACAAGATACTGAAGCTCGTCCAGAAGCCCACCGAGGTTAGAGGCGGTAGGCAACGTGTGTATAGAGGGCAAATAGATATGTAGTAGGACAAAATTTTGTAAAGGTAGCATTGTGAGGGACCAAGGCGAGGCTTACGAACCTTCGCCAACACCAGAAGCCAGATAGGCTCACAAGGTGACACCTCACACTTGCACACCTATAAATAAGGTCTCTCTTGTACTATTACAAAAAAAACACAATCATAACACACATTTACTTTCTCTCTCTAAACTCTCTACTCTCTCTCTCCATATTATCCACTCAAGAAAATATTTCTTGAGTTATTGTTTGGTAGAATTAATACACCATAATAGCCACATCAACAAACATCATTAGTAAATTCTATCAACATTCTTAATTTTCTTTTAACATATCTAATATGATAATAAAAATTTATATCATTAATTATGTTCTTGATTTTTTTAATAATATATTTTGATATGTTCTTAAATTTTTTTAACATACTTATATAATAATAAGATATTATAATTCAAATCTTACATACTTACGTAGATGTGAGCTCACTCATTTTTTAAATATTGTGTGGAAATTTTTTTTTTCTATTGATACACAAATTTCGTAGTTTTCTTTTTGAGGTAATGTTTAATTGCTATAATTGCAGATCTATTTGACTTAAAATTATGATTTTTGAATTGTTTATTTATCTTTTTAATGTTCTTTTTTATAATGTTCTTAATATTCTGATATTGTTTATTTATTATTTTCATATTCAATTTTAATTACAATCCACATTAAAATTATTGTGTCTACGTCATACATATTGTCACCCAAGATTTTGTAGAGCATAATATTGTATGTGTTATGCATATGTACATATTTTTTAACTACTTAGTTTATAAATTATATAAATCATTAATGCACGTATATGTAAATTCAAGAAATCGTAATAAAATAAATCTTATAAAATATTATGTTCTTGATTATTTTAATAATATATTTTTTATATGTTATTGATTTTCTTTTAACATACGTATATGATAATAAAATTTTATATTACTAAATATATGTTCTTGATTTTTTTAATAATATATTTTGATATGTTCTTAATGTTCTTTTAATAATATTTTTTTTATCATGCACCCTTAATTGAATCTAAATTTTAAAATCAATTTTGACCAACTCATACTCGAAATTGAGTTAGTCAAAATTAAAATCAAATTTAGGTCTAAATCCCAAGACACTCAATTTTTTTTTTTAAATTTTGGTAAGTTTTTAAAGTAATTTGCGTCCGTCGGCGGTCGCTAATCAACCAAATTAAACCAAAAGTAAAAAACAGTCGCTAATCGATCGCTAAAATGCACATTTTTTGCAGTGATACTTATATAATAATAAAATTTTACACTTTAAATCTTACATACTTACGTAAATGTGAGAACATTTATATTTTAAATATTGTGTGGATAAGATAGTCTCAAATTATATATGTATAGATTTATATTATCGAATATATATATATATATATATATATATTAGATATATTATAAACTATATATATATAAATCATTGATACACATATATTTTAAATTCAAAAAATTAATATTTATTGATTCACAACTTTATATAAATTCTTAACCCTTAAATCAAAATTCACACAACATTATAATTCTCAAATTTGATTCTTTACACTGTAAGTTATTTACTCAATGTGTATGCATTGTATTGACCGTAATTGGTTTAATTACTCTTTTATTTAATCTCAATTTTATTGTTATTTTTATAAATTATTTGCATCAAATCATAACTACTACTACTACTACCACTACCACTACCACTACCACTGCCACTGCCACTACCACTACTGCCACTACCACTACTGCTGCTGCTACTGCTGCTGCTGCTGCTGCTGCTACTGCTGCTGCTACTGCTGCTGCTGCTGCTGCTGCTACTGCTACTGCTACTGCTGCTGCTGCTGCTACTGCTACTGCTACTGCTGCTACTGCTGCTGCTACTGCTACTGCTACTGCTACTGCTACTGCTACTGCTACTGCTACTACTACTACTGCTACTGCTACTACTGCTACTGCTACTACTGCTACTGCTACTACTGCTACTGCTACTACTACTACTGCTACTCCTGCTACTACTACTACTGCTACTACTACTACTGCTACTACTGTATCACATTATTTCTAAGATGTTAAGTCATTCATAGATGAATTTTAATTTTTTATAATTTTTTTTTACTTTTGATCCTAATTTTAATTTTATAAACATGTTAAATGAGAAGTTTTTTGTTACAAAATATATTTCAATTATAAATGATTACTATTTTAGGAGATAAATTATTTATTTTGAATTTAAATTTAATTTGTATAATATTTAATCAAATCAATACAAAAAATTAAATAAATCAAATGAAAATTAATTATCTTATAATTGAATATTATATTTATAAAAATATTATGAATAAAATAAAATAATAATAATAATAATAATATTATTATAATTTTATATAGTTTTTATTTTTATACCGCAAACATACTAATATATATATATATATATATATATATATATCTTCTCTTTTTAAAAGGATTAAAATTATTTGCGTACTTCAATTTTTATATTTGAAGAATTAATTTGACAACACTGCAATATTTATAAAAGATTCGTATCTTTATTTCAAATTATATTTTTATGAAATTCCATTTAGAAAATTATATTTATATGCGTAATTTATTTGTCTAAAATAACATAAAGACACAACAGAGAATGTTATAATTTATTTTAAACAAAAAATTTGTTAGAGATGGTATTATAAAAGAGACGAATATTTCATCACATGCATATTTATACGAAGGCTTCTCTTATATGCACCAGTTACACGGTGCAATTCAAGTTCATTGTTAAAAAGTTACATAAAATACTACTGAAAAGTTACACATGTTATTACTGAAAAATGTATCTATAATAGTATAATTTTTCAGTAATAAATAATATAACTGTTTAAAAATATATTTGAATTGTATGATGTAATTGATAGTACACAAGAGACATACTCTTGTATGAAATGTGTGCTTATTATTCTACTCTAGTCATATTTAAAGCATAAAAAGGTGTAAATGTCAAAGTAGAGCTCTCTCTTTACATGAGATCGTTTCAAACAAAGCCCACTCTCGTATTTTGCGTACACAAATGGGTCCTCTTGATTCCATTAGTGCTTGTATTTTTAACTATTATTTTAACACATATTTTAATCTTTGTGCCAAAAACTAATTGAAAGAGTATTAGTTAGAATTTATTGAATAATTATTATTCTCTTTTTCCCACTGTAAATTTCACATCTATCTTTTAAATATTCTATAAATAAATTTTTCACTGTATAAAAAATATAAAAATAATTTATATATAAATAAATAAAAAGTTTCTTAAACACTGTTATATATCTTTCACAATTGATCACTAAAAATTAGTTTATAATAAATTATTTGTTAAATATAATAAAAATTAGAAAACTTGGTGAGAAGGGAGTCGGGTGAATTATAGAGGGTTTGTAAATTAGTTATTTATACTTTTGGTCCCACAGGACATGTATTATTTTAGATTTGGTTCCATAGATTTCATTATTGGTTCCATAGGATTTTTTTCTTGCACTTATAGTCTCAAATGTTGCACTTGTAGTCCCAAACGTTACAAAATTTACATATTTGGTCCTAAACATTGACGGCTCCTTTAAATGCAAAGTTTGCAGCGTTAGTCCCATAAGATTTACTCTTACTTAATTGTGTTTAACCCATTAATCTGTATTTTCAGATTTAGTCCCATTGGATTTTTTTTAATTGCACAATAAATCCTATATGATATAAATATTGAATAAAAATAAAAAATATTAAAATAAATCAAATAAGTCTTCAAATAATAAAATTAAATCTTTATAAAATAGTTAAAAAAATTCAACTATATCTTAAAAAATAGTTAAATCTAAGAAATTAGTTTTTTAAAATTTCCAATTTGAATTCAAGATAAATAATAATTAAAATATAATTATTTTTAATTTAATTATTTATGAAGTCTAGTTGATTTTGAAAAAAATCTGATTTTATTAAATTTTGACCTAGTTTTTTAAGATTTTTTTTAAATTTAATATTTTTTTGAAGATTTTGTAGTATTTATATATATATATATTTTAAATTTTAAACTTAATTTTTTATTTTACTTGATTTATTTATTTTTTTCAGATTTTTGTTAGGCTTAAATGATTTTATTTAAATACTACTTAATTTAATTATTTTAAAGATTCATTTTATTTTTTAATTATTTATTATGATTATTTTTAGATTTATGTTTTTTTTATGATATTTAAAGTTTAAAAATGAATTATTAATTTTTTTTAAAATAGGCTAAAGTTTAACAAAATCAGATTTTTTTAAATCAACTAGACTTCATAAATAATTAAATTTAAAAAATTATATTTTAATTATTATTTATCTTGAATTAAAATTGGAATTTTTTAAAATTAATTTCTTAGTTTTAACTATTTTTTAAGATATAATAGAATATTGTTAACTATTTATTAAAGATTTAATTTTATTATTTGAAAATATATTTGATTTATTTTAATATATTTTAGATTTTATTCAATATTTATATGCTGTGGGAGGCAAAATTCAATATTTATCTCCTACAGAACTTATTGTGCTATTAATTTTTTTTTTTATGGAATTAAATTTAAAAATACAGATTAATGGTTTAACATAATTAAGTAAGAATAAATCTTATGGAACTAATGCTGTAAATTTTGCATTTAACGGAGTCGTTAATGTGTGGGACCAAATATGTAAATTTTGTAACGTTTGAGACTACAAGTGCAACGTTTGAGATTATAAGTATAAAAAAAAATTCTATAGAACCAATAATGAAATGTACGAGAACAATTTTAAAATAATAATTCTGGACGAGAAGTGAAAAAAAAATCGTTTGTAAATTGTAAAGATTGAAAGAAAACACATGCGCGTGATTTGATGCTGAGACGTTGGGTTGGGTGACTTTCCTTATTATCATCAAAATGTCCAAGGGTCACGTGTCTGAAAAATCTGACAGAAACCAGATCACGTGTGCAGATCCGCATGGTAGATATTTTTGTGGGGGCATTGGATCACCGCACACGTGTCCCTCTATTATTGTATCTCTCTGTGCTCGGCCTGTCTGTGGATACATACTCCCTCTCATCAGAGACAAAGTTAGTTTTGTATAAAAATATTTAATCATAAGTGTTGATAGAATTTATTAACAGTATTTGTTTATGTGGCTAATATAACATGTAATTCTACCAAATAATAATTCAAGAATTTGTGTTCTTGGATATAATATGAGGAGGGAGAGTAGAGAGAGAAATACTGCAGCGTAGATTGTATTAATTTTCAGAATTTGTGATAATTGTGTGAATAGTACAAGAGAGGTCTTATTTATAGGTGTGTGGGTGTGAGACGGCACCTTACGAGCCTATATGGCTTCCGGTGTTGACGAGGGTCCGTAACCCTCGTCCTGGTCCCTTACACTGCTACCTATGTTGTGTCTCGTCCTACTACTATGTCTTAGACTAGATGGGCCTCATTAAAAACCTCGCAGTAAACCACCCTTGTGGATAAACCGGACGGAGGGAAAAAGAGTACAACCATCGGGATCTAGTAGGCTAACAGGCGAGCTCATGGGCGAGCTCGGAGATGAGTTTCAGTGGCTCGGCGAGCTCCAGGGCGAGCTTCAATGCCTAGCATGGCTTACGAATGCTACATGATGGTGGAACTCGGTGAGGCCCACAGGGAGACATGGGGCGAGCCGAGCTCCGGGCGAGCTCCGGTAATGACAGAGGTTAGCTCTTTTGGGCGAGCTACGTAGCTAATTCGTCCCTGCATGGGCGAGCTCCACACTTCAACGGATCTGGATGGGCTCTGGCGACCTGCTAAGCCTTGCGTAATTGCCCCATGTCGATAGTGTTAGTTCGCCATATCAACAATAAGTTTATTTTAAATTAATTTTTAAATTCTAATTATTCAATTAGGTGTATTAAAAATTTGAATCAATAATATTATGTTATACTAATTATTATAAATTTTATTGATATCGCTTGACGGTCAAGTGCCGTCAAGCACCTAGACCGTGGCACAAAGTTTTTTTTTTGTTAATATTAATATTTTTTAAATATATATTAATAAAAATATACAATAATTTACAAATTTAAAACATAGTTAATAATTATCACAAAATATGACAAGTTATCAAAATGGTTAAAACTATCATAATACGATATTGTCTAACTTTTAAATGAAATACAAAAAAGAGCGAAATATATAATATGAATATATTATGAAGTAGTTCAATTAAACTTCAATTGTTTAGTAATTTAGTAAATTAGTTTTTATTTTAGTTCTAACTACTAAATTGAAATAATTTTTTTTTTAAAAAAAAGAGTAATGGCCGTCTAGGCTGTGCCAAGGCGACCTCGGCAGTATCAAATGTGTAGGCGGATTTTTCTCGGCGATTTGACCTTGGCGTCGGCGGCCGAGTGCCATCAAGTACCTAGGCGGTCTCGGCGATGTCATTTACATCTATGCTTTTAATACTCATATTGGATATTTTTATGCACTTAATAATATATTTGATACGTTAAAATAATTTTAATGACATGCTTATCATTAACCATTTTTTAAAAAAAAAAAACTTCTATTCTAAACACACTCACACATATATAATGGTAAAATTAAATAATAAAATAAAATGAGTATATTATAGAAAATTTTGTAACTATAAATTATTTTTTTAAGTGTAAAAAAATTGAAATATCACAAAAAATATGAAAAAAGAATGATGCAGTACAAAATGTTATATTTTAAAGCACTATTTTCAAATTGGTACAATATGTAAAAAAATAATTCTATTATTCAACTCAAATTTACTTTATTGCGCAAAATTTTTATACTCCCTCCGTCCCTAAATACTCTTCACACCTCTTTTTATACGTTTTTTGAGGACAGGGGGAATATTATATTATTTATAAAATAGTGTTTTAAAAATGTATCAATATGAAATTATTCAAAAAAGAATTAGGTCCTAGAATGTAATTGTTTATCCTTGGGGGATTCTTTTTTAAAATATTTTGATTTATGTTGTATGACAAATGTATGGTGAAAATTTGTCTTCATGTACTGTAACAATTTTTCTTTAAGATCTCTATCTTTTTCTTAATTAAAAAAATCTGATACTGTCAGTATATAACTAATTGCATATAAGAGCTATATAAAAAAACATATGCATGTGATTAAGATCGTAACTGATAGTTGATTGTTTCTAAATAATGTACTATATTCCTAGTATGCAATTGAATTTAGAAATTTTTTTATCTCAATTAATAATCAATATATCTCAAAAGATAATCAAAAATATTTTAAAGGATTAGTCTTGTATGCACCAATTATACGGTGCAACTCAAGTTCATTTTTAAAAAGTTAAACAATTTATAACTGAAAAGTTAAACAGTTTATTACTGAAAAGTTAAACTATAAAAGATACACTTTTCAGTAATAAACTGTTTAACTTTTTAAAAATGAACTAGAGTTGCACCGTGTAACTGATGCACAGGAGACTTACTCTATTTTAAAAAGTTGAGTTTAAAAATTCAAGTAAATATCATGCACATGATACATACAAGAATTTGTGTAAAATATATGAGAATGACGGATACATTCACATATATGCATCAATTTATATTTTATAATACATTCATATACAATGCGATTTTATATAATGGTAGAAGCCTACTATTATTTAATTATTTATTTATATGACATTTTAATATAAGCAATTGATATATAACTTAGTGTCTATCAATAATCATATTAAGAGATATTTGGACACATATATTTATTGAGTGTACATATTTTGTGAATACTGATTGAATATGATTTCAAAAAATGATTGTGCCATGAAGATTGTGTAATGGTTAATGCACTGCAATTTGTAAAGTATATACAAAAGTGAATGATATATTGGCAAGTGCTTTTAGATATAATAATTTTGTTTATAAAATTTGAAATCTTAACCGTAGTCATATATGTGAAACCAGAGTTTATATTTAAAATTTAAAAATTCGAAATGGTACGCTTAAACAAACTGTCTTCAATGTGGGGTTACATTCTCATTTCCAAGGTTACAGAGAATTCACGTTCTCGTTCTCGTTTTCGTTCCAACGAATTTTATTGGAAATAAATTATCCCTATATCCATTTCACTAAAAAACCTAGTTATGCAAAAATTCCCCGCTCCCTGCAAATTTTATTATAAAAAAAAAAATCATCACTTTTTAATTATTTTTAATAAATATAAAAGAAAAATTACACAAAATTGACCAATTTCATTTGGGCAATTTCTATTTTGCCCATGTAACACACATCTTTCAAATTTGCCCAAATTGGAGGAGAAATGTCCATTATATCCTTCACCTCTATATCCAAACACACTCACTCCAAATAAGTTAATCAAATACTTAAATTAATCATTTCCCTAATTAATCACTGATTAATCCATACTTAAAAAAAATATTAATCCTCGCAACTTGCGAAAACTGAGCATTTTTTTTTTGCAGAGCTTCCCTTCTTCGATTACTGTAGCCTCCAATCTACCGGAATTAATGGAATTCACCGGAAGTCAAAGCTTTCCAAGCCACCATTACTCGCCCTCTGTTTCTAAGTCTCACCTTTCGCCGCCTAGACTCTCGATGCTGCAATCAAAATCGCTCGTCACAGCTTTGTTTTCGCAACAACCGTCAACACCAGGCCACCGTCGATCGAAGAAGACAACAGCCCAATGATTTGCCGCCACACCCACCCTCTGTTCGTCGCTATTCAGGTTCGCCATCCCCAATTCAATGTCTCCTTGCCGGATTTGCTCCAAAACTCGGAAAATCAACGAAAAAGAACAAACTCCGACTGTCGAGTGGAAGCTGGGAATTAATAATAGGGTCAGAAGATGGAAATGGGCCATAAAGTTAGAAATTGCAGGCTGAGGAATTTGGGGCCGTGAGTAGAGGGCAAAGGAGTGGACTTTGATTTTCCGATGTACGATCTCCATAAATCCCGGCGGATCTTGAGGTGATTCCACGGATTCGATGCCACGCAATCCTAAATTCAGACAAGTTAGATTCTCGAGGTTCGCTAACGAAGTACACAGATCATTTAAATTCGAGTCGGCAGCAAGAGGACTTCCCTTCCATGGATTCCGGCGAAATTGCAGACTTTCCGGCATGTGGTTGACTCCGGCTTCCGGCGTCGGCTCGCCGGAATGTATTGTTTTTTTTTTCCAGTTAATATGTATTAAGGTAACTTTGTGTGTTTGGATTGGGTGGTAAGAAAGTTAATTGAGTTATAATTAAAAATAAGGTCAAAAGGGTATTATTGTCTTTTTATCTTTATTTTGGGCAAAATTAAAGTTTTGCAGAAATAGGGCAAAAAAGAAATTGCCCATTTCAAAAAGGACATTTCTGAAATTGTCCCAATATAAAATGCATTAATTTTTAAAATAGTTAAAACTCAAAGTTTAAAATTCAGAATAAAAATTTAAAATAAAAAATATATTAGTTATTTTATTAATTTGTTTTACTTATATTTTTATATATATAGGCTAAATCTTGTAAAAAATGGGGCAGAAGGGATGTAAATGAGTCAAGCCTAGAGATGTTAAACGGGCCGCAGGCTGGTGGGCCGGCCCGTTTAACCCTATTTTTTTACAGGGTTAGGTCAGAGCATATGGCGGCCCATATAAAACTGGGCTTTTTTGGCCCGGACCGGTTATCCCGCCGGTTAACCAGGCTGGCCCGGTAGCCCGGTTTTTTTTAATTAAATTAAATAATTAATATATAATATAAGTTAATTAAATTGGAAAGTGATTGTGGGCTGTGGAGGTGTGGGCCGTGGGCCTGTGTACTGTGGCTGTGGGCTGACCTGATTTCTCCTCACTTGTGTTACATAATTGTAAACTTTATTAATTATATTTTTATTAATTATTAATTACTAATTCATTATTAACTAATAACTTAACTACAAATTAAAATAGAAAATAAGTAAATAAGTTAGATCTCAATTAATTCAAAACTTTTAGGGATGTGTGAACTTTAGTTATTAAATCATTAGTTCTATTTTATATTAAATTTTAAATTTGTAAAAAAAAATTACCCCGAGCCCGTTATTGGCCCGTTTAGCCCGCGGACCGCTAGGGTTAGGGTTAGGTCCAAGCATATAGCGGCCTGTTAAGGATGAAGCCCGGGACCGTTTAGGCGCGGAGCCTGTAGGGCTGGTCCTGTAGGGTTAGGGCCAGCTCGTTTAACATCTCTAGTCAAGCCGTTCGCAAACTATTCGAGTCTCGACTCGAAAAATATTCGTTTGAGTTTGTTTGTTAAATTTCACGAGTTCGAGCACAATTATTTTATCGAGCCGAGCTCGAGTTTTATGGTATTCGGCTCGAAAGCTCGCGAATAGACTCGAACTATGCAAACAAGCTTTTTCCGAGTCGAACTCGAACTATGTAAACGAGCTTTTTTTTAGCTAAGCTCAAACTATGAAAATGAGCTTTTTTCCGAGTGGATCTCGAACTATGCAAACGAACTTTTTTTCGAACCGAGCTCAAACTAAGCAAACGAGTTTTTTTTCGAGCTGAGCTCGAACTAATTAACTCATTTATTTAGTTAACGAATATTTCACGAGTCGAGCTCGAGCTATTCACAAGCTTAAAATTTTATACACGAGCCAAGCTCGAGCCTATGACCGAGCAAACGAGCCAAACTCGAGCTTGATAGTATTCGGCTCGACTCGGCTTGTTTACATCCCAGTGGAGATCCTTGTAGAGATGTAAGTATTGATTCTCAATCCCGCTCTGCTCTCGCCTAGCAGGTAAAATATTTCCATTTCTGTGCTCATTTTCATATTTTTTTAGAATTCTTCACCCTATTCGGAGCACTGCGAGGATCGAGGATTAATTTCCAGTCCCACCACCGTTACAGTTATATTCTTCTTTTCTTTTTCTTAAAATCTCATGGCCAACTTTTGGACACGTCTAGTAATATAATGCACCAGTCTTCATGCACGAATAGAAAAACAATATATAATCAATAATTTAGTTGTCCAATTTCCAAGATGCTGCAACTTGAACTACAGAACTGCTGCGCACTTGATGAAAATAGCAAAATATTATTTAAAACACAAAATATTGGGTGATATTAAATATTAAGGCATAGGTTTTGAAAATATATATATTATTTTTATTAAAGGAGCAATTTGTTTTAATAAATAATTATTCCTTTTTCATGTAACAACTGGTTCAATTCTTTTTCATATAATAATACACAATAAATCATGTATCAATGTCATATGAATCAAACACGGTATAAGTGAGATAAAAATATTATTCCCTATTAACTATTTATTTAAAGTTACTGCAGAGTTAGATGTAAAAGTATATGATCGGTATTTTAATTAAAAAAAAATGCTGAGAGTTTCTTTTTGGTTAAGTGGTTGGAATTGAAAATTCAACAATTTTTTTTCAATTAAACCTTTTATTTTATCATTTTAGTGCTATTGTTATATCCATCCACTTACAGGATATGGATGGAGGTGTATCGATGGTTGAGTTTTTCAATGTTAATCCATTCTAAGGCATTGCAAAATCTTATCATAAATAATTTTTGAAGGAAAAAAGAGGTAAACAAGGGGCTTCTTGCATTTGGTTAAGGCATTGTATGACTCATTTGAAAATGACGAAATGTCATCTTTTTTTAGAAATTGTTTTTTTTTTTAATTTAGGGGATGTTTGGTTTTCAAGATTATGATGGATTAAACCTCTAATTCAAGTAATATCATATTTGGTTTTCAGGATTCGAGCACATGATTAAACTATGATCCAAAATTTGAATTCTAGCTAGTCCCACAAAAAGTTGATTATTTGATCCCACCTATTTCATTCTATTATTTAATCTCAAGGCTAAGCTTACTAATTTACGTACTTTCATTTATTGTGGTAATACATGAAAAATATAGTTAATTAAAAAGGAATAAATTTGAGAATTTAATGTTTTTATCCTATTTATCCTTAAATCCAGATACAAATTGTGATTAATTTAAGAAGACAATTCTAAATATCAAACACATAATAGTTTAAAATTAGAATTCCAATCAATGCAATTCGTTGAAATCTTATCTTACTCTATTAATACTTTTAAGAAAAGCTTAGATTCATGGAAGATCTTAGTGTACAATTGATTATGTGTAAAAAGATCCGGCGCGCTTGAATTTTTCTTTTAACAAGCAACATGTAAATTCTAGATTAATTTTGCAAGATTAAGTTTTAATTACTTATGCCATGGGTATGGCTTATACCAATTTTTATAAAAAAAATTATTTACCAAAAATAAAAAAGTAACACGACATTAAAATCTAATTTAATTAAATTGCGTTTGAAAGTTTTTTTTTTTTAAACGGAAAATTGCGTTTCAAAGTTACAAGGTACATACGAGTTGATTGTCAATATATTATAATTAATCATTATTAATTAGAGTAGGTCTCTCGTGAACTCGAGTTCACATGAACTCGTATAACTGTTATGTATAATCACTATTACCATTTTTTATATATACTATCACTATTATAAAAATACACTAAATATTTTGACAGTGATAATATTTATGAATAACAGTGATAATAAATATACATAACAGTAATAGTGTGTACACATGACAGTGATAATTAATAATCTAAATTTATCGTGAACTCAGGTTCATACAAGTTTTTGTCTATTAATTATCGACTAGGTATCCCCTCAAAAAAAGAAAAAGAGAAGAATTTATCAACTAGGTATCAACATTAATTTGATCTATCTATACAATAATGTATGTAAAAGAATTAATATAAATAAAATTAATTTCACCACTTTCTATAAATTTAAAATTTTATTTTATTTTATTTGTCAACCAACAAGAGAACTTTCAAATAAGAATCTAAAGTCATTTTCAAGTTAGCTAATCAATCGGAATAAAAAAATTATAATAAATCTAAATAATTTATTTTTAAATATAATAAAAATAAGGTTGCAAAGTTGAATCTAAAATTTTAAAAAATTCAATTAATTAACATACATGATCAAACTGTTTGGGATATTAGAATACTATTCACTGTTTTTCTGTTATGAATAGTAATTTATTAGCTATTTATATAATTTTTTAAAATTTGAAATGATCTCACTTCCAATTAGAGTTCGTTTTTATTTTTTATTTTTTTAAAGTGCAAGAAATATGCAAGTGAAATGTGAGGTGCACAATCCTCATTTTAATATTCTTCTCAATCCTCATTTAGATAAGAATTTGAATTTCTTAGTACTTAATTTGTCCTACAAGGCCAGAATTATGCTCTTAAACTAATTAGACGCAACTCAAAAAATCAAAACATTCATTTTTCTAATTTCAAGCAAATCATGTATTGTCTTGTTTCTTGCAGCAAACGCAATTCAACTCAATATAGAATAATTGCAATAATGAAGTTTAAAATTAATCACATCAAATAATTTGATAGTCATCACACAAAAGATAAAAACTTATATATATAAATTCGAGTTCACGGTGAACCCAATTTGTCAATTATCACTGCTAATGCATACACTATCATTGTTGTGTATGTGCATAACCACTGTTAAAATATTCAATATATTTTTATAACAGTACTATTACATATGAATAATAATGTTAATAATTATACGTAAGTGATACCAATTCATATGAATTCAAGTCGACAAGAAACATATTCTTAATAAAAATTCCAAATTATCTCCAGCGTAATTATTATCTTCCATGTTTATTTTCTTACGATGAAAGATAGCAGTTCATAAAAATAATCAAATTAAAATTGAAATCCCTCGTGGTCCCACTTTATTATACAATTTTCAAAAGATTTACAAGAAAAAAAAAGTTATGTTGAACAAACGTGAATAAGAAAGAGATTCTTGATGGGAATAATATATCAGAATTTTGAATGTTCACAAGCATAGTCCAAAATGTCAAATTAATATTCTTTTCATGAAAATTTTGTATCACATGTTTCATGGTATGACACCGATAAGAAAAAGTGATAATTATAATAAAATGTAAAAATATTTTTAAAGAAAATTATAAATACATCTAACAAAAATAAACTATCACTTTTTTAAAAGTATGATAATAAATTTATAGTGAAAAATAACAATATTTTAAAGAAAAGCGATGGTTACTCCTAATAAAAATATTATCACTCTTTGTTAATTAGAACTTTATCACTTTTTAAAAATAATAACATTTCAGTTAATAGATAATATATTTTATATTGGTCAAATATCATGAGACGATCTTACACGAGACTTACTCTCTTGTCATATACTCCTTCCGTTCCAAAATTACTTTTACATTTTCCTTATTTGAATGTCACAATTCTACTTTCACACAACTAAAAATGAAACTTTTTACACTCACAAAAGTAAACAAAGTACAATTTTTCTTATTCTATTATTTAATTTTACACTCACATACTCATTTTTCCTTGGTTTGCATATCCAAAACTACTATGAGAGTAGTTCAGGACGGAAGGAGTATAACATACGATTTTCCTAATGACAAGAAAACAGACAGACGTGCAATTAAGAAACTAAGTTAAGGTCTTTAAAGACATAAACACGTTTTACTTATGAAAGTTCCAATGACTTTAAAATATGCTTTCTTCTGTTATAAGATAGCAAACATGCATGGTCGTTCCCCTTAGGGAATTCCATTTGATTTTGTACACGATCCCTTTTTCCAAATTAATTAGTCAACGATAATTTCATAATGTTTTTTGTTTTATCACATAATATATATATATATATGTCATCGATCATCACCACATCAATAAAATAAAATCTTGAAAAATATGTTTAAAATAATTAGGATATAATATCGTACGTGTCCCTAGCTAAAATTTCAAATGAACTTGATCCTTTAAATCATGTGAAATTAGGACTTTACTTTAGTGTAGATTCGATAAATTTTAGATATATATCAAATTATTTACACAATTAATTTCGAATTTATAATGAAAATAGTTTGTTCGAACATATTCATTTAAAACGAAAAATTTTCATTAAATTTTTTAGATTATTATATTTAATTTGCATGTATAATCATTTATGTCCATCTTCCTCTGCCCAAATATATACGTACCAACATAATTTTATCTAATGTAACTTCTAATCAGTTTTATTTGTTCCCATTACTTTTTTTTTTTAAATTTTTTTAACCCTCAATTAATACAATTATAGTATTTTTATATAAGATCTCACTAAATCAATCAGATTCTCCAAAATACAACAAACACTCCTAAATCAATCAGATTCTCCAAATTAAATACAACCCCAAACTCTATTTTTTAGTTCTATCATTATTTCCTCCTTTAAAGACAACTTATTTTCTAAAGCAGCTTTATTTCTTATTTTTCATAACAATCAAATTAAGAGCAACGCACCCAAAAATTAAATTGGTATTTCTCCCCATAGTTAGTTTACTGAAGTTTATGATTTGGACGATCGATAAGACGGTTCACACTCTCATCCACTCACAATATTTCATCCACATCCACATATTATAAAAAAAATTGCACTCAAAGAGAACATGCCTAACCGTTTCATCTTTCTCTTATCAAACTCAAATATTTTAATAGAACAAATTAAAATTACACATACAATACAAACAAATTTCATACATAGTGAAATTAATTCACAATATATTTTACCTCAATTAGATAAGGGAGATATGACAAAAACTTATATACAAATTTCTATGGATCTAGATCCGTAGAAATTTCTAAAAATAGATTTAAAATTAATATAGAGCCACGCGCACATGCTGGAATTAAAAACTAACCGCAACATATATGCGAGATCCCAGGGGTTAAGTATTCCCATGCAACTGGCTAACATATGCGCCATACAGTGGACAAGTATTATCCATGCAAAGCATTGCACTTTCTCTATTCAATTTTTTATTATTATTATTATTGTGTATTTTTTAAAAATTTAAATAATATTACGTAATAAATTTATGTTACTCTATGGACAAATGCATATTACTTTGAGAGAAAATGTATGTTACTTTTTTATAAAAAAAACATTTTGTTCTTGTGTAACATGCATTTACTCATAGTAACACACATTTGCACATATAGTAACACAAACTGGAGAGCAAATATATGTTACTATTAGAGCAAATGTGTGTTACTATCTAATAAGATGTTGTTATTTTGCATATATTCATTTATTTTTATAGAATAAATAATTTTTCGTATAATGTAAGAGCAAAATGTGTGTTACTTTAAGAATAAATATTGATTATTCACAAATATTTTATTTATTTTTATAGAAATAATAATTTTTTTAATATAATAACATATGTATTACATGAGACAATATACTTAAACTTAAAAGGATGATGAATAAATTAAGAAATACATATTTATTATCATAAAAATATAATTTACTCATATAGTAACACACATTTGCTCATATATTAACACAAATTGGAAGACAAATGTGTGTTACTATTAGAGAGTTTGAATCACAATTCGTCCCATAACATAACTATTTGATAAAATAGATTTAGTCCCAAAATTAACTTTTCATCAGATTTAGTTCCAAATTTTCTAATAAGGACTAATTTTAGTCCCAAAATTAACTTTTTATTAAATTTAGTCCCAAATTTTCAGATAAGGATCAATTTTAGTCCCAAATTAAATGTGAAAAGTCAATATAAAAATTATAATATATTTAAAATAATTCTATTAGCAAAAAATTAATGAAATAATATATAAATATTGACACAATGAAATTATATAATTTTAATGAAATTAAACAAAATATTTAGTGAATTGTCAACGGCAATATCATCTACACTCCAACGCCATATCGTCATCACTGCTTCTCGATCATGTAGTAGATACATCGCTTGGACGCAACCATGCATCTTCATTGCTTACGACGGTGGGTAATTGGCATCAAGCGACGGCCGTCTTCCTCCACCCATCGTCACACTTACAGTTCTATCCCCGACGTCGGCTGTGACTCAGACAATTAGTTTGGAGTCTTGTAGTCCCGAACTCGTATATATTATACTCCCCTGTCCCACAGGAATTTGCACACTTTCCTTATTGGGACGTCCCACACAAATTTGTACACTACCAAAAAAGGAAACATTGATTTATGTGCACACTCACAAAACTTTACACATATTTACTCATATACCACTACTTTATATATAAAACTATTTTTCTTAAAAAATGTGCCGTCCCGTAGGGTGCAAATTCCTACGGGACGGAGGGAGTATATATTAACCCAAAGATCTTCTTCATATATATACACACTTGAAACTACTTTTATCAAAAAAAAAAAGAGGTTCTCGATCCAAATATAATGAAAAATATTCATTTAAAAAAATTGTCATCTATTGTTATTGACATTTTCGTCAAATTTAATTTTATTTTATTTTTCATTTTTAATTTGGAACTAAAATTGAACTTTATCCGAAAATTTGGGACTAAATTTAATAAAAAGTTAATTTTGGGACTAAAATTGGACCTTATTAGAAAATTTGGGACTAAATCTGATAAAAAGTTAATTTTGGGACTAAATCTATTTTGTTAAATAATTATGTGACGAATTGTGATTCAAACTCTACTATTAGAGCAAGTATGTGTTACTATCTTATAAAATATTGTTATTTTACATATATTTGTTTATTTATATAGAATAAATAATTTTTCACATAATGCAAGAGCAAAATGTGTGTTACGTACTATAAGAACAAATATTGATTATTCACAAATATTTTTTTATTTTTATAGAAACAATTATTTTTTTCATATAATAACATGTGTATTACATGAAATAATATACCTAGATTTAAAGAGATGATGAATAAATTAAGAAACACAAATTTATTCTCATAAAAATATATTTTGTCCTCACAGTAACACACATTTACCAATATAGTAACATAAGTTGGAAGATAAATGTGTGTTACTAATAGAGCAAATGTGTGTTACTGTAAGATTAAATGTGTGTTACTGTAAAATTAAATGTATGTTACTATATATATAAATATATTTTTTAATATAATATTAAATGAATAAATTTTTAATCAACATATTAATTAATAAAAACAATAAAATAAACTTAAAAAAATTGTCAATGCTACTGTACGCACGAGTTGGGTCAGGGTGTGGGAAATTAGTTAATTCTATTTTATTGGTGTTGGTTAGGGGGTGGGGAAAAATTAGTTAATAGCATGGGGTTTGAGTTAGTATGGGTTTGGGTCTGGGAGTAATTTGATATTCGCGTGAGTATAGTGTAAATATTGGGCGCGTGTATGTTTCTTTTATTTTATCTATATTTAGTAATTTTTACGGTAGAAATTTCTACACAAGTGTTGCTCGGGAGATATAAGGTGCCTTGGAGATAATACTTAGAATATTTAAGACTTGGTGAACTAACTTTTAACTACTAACAACTAATATTTACCAATAAAAAAAATATTTTACCTTATGTTGTCTTTTGTATTCTCAATTGCACATGGACGTAAAACATATATATCTCACATTCTCAATGCACATACTTAAGAAAATATGATCAAATAATTATTGTTAAAATGTATTGTTAAATAAGATAATAAATTAAAATGAAATGCATGCATGTTCAAGAGTTTGACATGTCCAATTTTACAGTGGCTTGATCGGCCATTACTTCCTTTAGTCCATTTTAGTAGTCTTTCTATAAGTGAATATTTAGGCCATTGCTCTCATGTTGAACATGGTATTCACATTTTTGCAATATGAATATATGCAAAAATTATATGATGATATTTCATTCTGATAGTTTATTATAATAGTCATCAATATGTTTGCTTTGCTTTATTTGAATATGATTTACACATTTTTGAGACATGAATGTATGCGTAAACTATATGATGACATGAACATGATAGTTTATGACATTTAAACAAGTATCAGTAAGTCTACGTGATGCACAAGACAATATCTAGTCACCTTTTTATTAACTGAAACAATGAGTTGAGTCTCCATTGTGCCTCTCAACTTGTTTTTATTATTCCTTTGGGCTGGTACCATCTTTGTGAATGAGAAGATGCCAATATTTCCATCAAAGATGAGTCCATCCTCAAGAGTATAGAGCGGTCTTGTCACTGCACACATGAACATCACTTTTACAATGTACCTCTTACTCTTGCATGCTCTATATATATGGCTCATCTTCCCCTGGAACCTTGTATGACCTTTCACTTGTCTTTGTCTTGAAAAATCACTTCTCATCAATGCGTATGACATTATGCATTGTTTGAAATTCAATTTTGTTGGAGACTCTATCCTATTCCAACAAATGCAAGCTGAACTTCAGCCTTTTCAACTTGTTAGATGTTGTTAAAACAAGATGTATAGCTTTTGTGTGTTGTATGATGTCACCTTTTTTTATCCATCCGCCAACAATGCTCTTGCTAATTACTTTTAACTCACTGACCAAAGTTTGTATTGTACTTCTTTTGTTGAAAGGCAACATCTAATTGAAATGCTTGTTTTCCTCCTATACCTCTTTTATTTTTTTTGAATAAAATAGGAACACAATCTAATATCTATTGTTTTGCAGCTTTCCATGTATGCTGAATAGTCCTCCTTGAAACTCCAAATGATGATGCTGTCTCCCCTACTTTCTCCTTGTTCACAACTCCATTTATGTTGTTGACAATAAAAAATTGGGCAATCAACACCCTCTATTCTTGGGTTAGATCAGCTGTTCTCCTGTTTTTCGCAATAACTTTTTTTGATTCATTTATGAGAGCATTCAATGTAGTGGTTAAGAAAAATCTATATTTATAGGCCTATTTTTAGCCTAATGGAGTTTGATGGGAGAGACTTGATTTTAAACTTTTTGGTTTCAGTAGTAGTTGAATTTGGAGGCAAAAATTGGAGGGAATAGTTAATTATAATAGAATTGTTAATTTCTATGTTAATTTTTTTCTCTCTCTTAATTTGAAAAGTCAACAATAATAGACTTAATAGGTTAAATTCACTTTTCCTTGAATATTGTGTCGTCCAAGAGAAGCAAATTCTCCTAGAACAAAAAGAGTATATTTTTAAAATATATAAATAATAATAATAATAGTTATTATATATAACAATAATATGAATTCAATTAAATTCAAACTAACAATAGACCTACTCGTATTAAACATACTTAGTTATCTTTATGTAAAGCATACTTAATCAAATGATCGATAACTAAAGTAGATCTGATGAGGTACATGATGTAACTCGTAAGGACCATTAACGTGACAAATTAATTTTGTTTAGCTATTGACATGTTTTTGTCCTAATC
The DNA here is from genome assembly GCA_026898435.1 of Prunella vulgaris. NCBI lineage: Eukaryota > Viridiplantae > Streptophyta > Magnoliopsida > Lamiales > Lamiaceae > Prunella > Prunella vulgaris. The sequence continues at coordinate 430,007 of JAPKLY010000042.1, forward strand.
ATTAGAAAATTCTAGAACATGATGACTACCTTGCCACCTATTGATTTTCGTTGTTATAATATTACGTATATCATTGGTAATTATAATTTGATTAAAGCAAGCCAAAGAAGTTCCACTATTAGCTAAATTTGATCCTTCTTTAGTTGAAATTATAAATAAACGTAAATCTTTTATAATAATAAACGTAAATCTTTTATTAATAAATTTTATTTTACAATTAATTTTAATTTTATATTAATTCGTCTTCGGATACTTTTTCACACTTTTTTTTTTTGGATGACCACAATAAATTTCATACATTTATAGAAATAAAACATTTTCATAATACCCATTTTATATTAAAATACTCCTCATTCATTAATTCGAAAAATCAACAAAATAATTTTCCTTAAAATTATATTCTTCTACATGTGAAGATTAATAATGGACGAAATAATTATTATTTTAAAACAAATAATAGTCCTCTCACTATTAATTGTAAATAATTTCACAGTGTAATTGAGTTTCATTTTATGAGTATTTCGGTATTTGTAAACAAACATATTAGAATGATAGTATTTTATGTGTTGCTAAAAAAGAGTTATTTCTCCTCAAGTTTGAATTTTTATATTAGGCATAATATTTTTATGGTATCAATAGACACTCTCATGTCAAGAGTTGGATTATTGCTAAAAGTAACTCTTCTTGTATTAAAATGTCTACTCATTTGATTTTTAAAAAAAAATTAAAAATTCATTCAATGAATGACAAGATATGTTGAAAATATTAAATGAATAACTTGACTTTAAATATCTTCACATATATAGTTGAGATTCATTATAGTATACACCACTGTTTTTGAAAACCGGTTGAACTGGGAACCGGCCATAGACCGCCGGTCCAACCGGCAACCGGTGCTCTGTCCGGTTTGATCACCGGTCCGGTTATGAAAACACTGTATACACCACGTGCATGATGTATACTTTTGAATTTTGAAATTTTTTTTCTAATCAATAATTAATAGTATAATACCCTAAGAAGTTATAATTAATAATATCCTAAAAAATAATTAATAATATTCTAATCGTAAAAAAATACATATATTTTAGTGTTTATTGTTCATTTTAAAATAATTAAAAATTAAAATCAAAATAAATTTCCAACATGCACATATTATATATTAAAATTTGTGTATAGTTGGACCTCAAATATCTTCTCCCAATATGCTTAATTGCACTCACTTGCTGAACCATTAATGATCATGTTATACGCTGCAGTTTCGCATTATATTAATTAAACAAATAATAATACCCTGATAGCTAGATACTTATGTCTCAATTTTATATTTTATATAATACTTCCATTCAATTAAAAAACATGTTCAATTTTTTATTTGTTCATTATAAAAATATGCATATTCTCTTTATAGAAATAAAATAATTATTTTATTATCTTTCTTTAACTATAATTTAATTGCATATATACTATTAATTTTATGTTCACATCAATTACTTTATTTATAAACAAAATTCACCATTATTCTTATTTTATCTATTTTATTTTTTATTTTAATAATATTCCTTAATGTAAATTCTCTTTTCACTTCAACATACAATTACATTAGTAATTCAAGAAAAAAATATAAACCGACTGACAAAAATATCAATTCTAAATTAATATAAGAAATGATAAAAATAAAATGTAAGAAAAAGAAATCCATGTCTTTCATTTACATGTTTTTTAATAGGCAATCCACTCTCACTTTCTTTTACTTGAATCGAACTTGACAGTTAGACCTTCGCCTAATTTAAAACTCTTACTTTTTTTTAAAGACAATTAATATATTAGCAATAAATATTTTATAAAAAAGAACACGAATATATATATATATATATATATATATATATATATATGTATATAAATACACAACATATAAATCAATAACTATTCATATGTTCTTATGTATATGGTACATAATTTAAATTAATTTATGATTTGCAAAGGAATTGATTAGAGAAATTTTATAATTGAACTCTACTCATTTTAAACCACGTCGTTGAATTTGGTGTGGATTTGTAAGAATAATTTCAACTAAACATCTTTATTTAATAGCAATAATGTGTAGATAGGGATTGTATATGTCCTTATTGTGCGTGGAATATATGTGTTTATTTTGTGTAAGTATGTGATAAATGGTTGTTTGTGTATATATATATATATATCAAGATTGTAAAAGTCAGAAATCGGTAATTGAGCGCTTTTTGGCCGCCTAGGCGGGCGCCTAATCGCCGCCTAGGCGGCCACTTAGTTTTTTTTAATTTTTTTAAAAATAAAAAAAATTAAATTTTGGCCGCCTAGGAGTGAGTGCTAAAAGGCTTTTGTTTAAGTCTGTTTAATTTTTTTTTTACAGATCGGTACTAAACCTGGACAATCTTCTCACTTAAAATCCAGGCCTTCATACAATATCAATTTTTTTTTTATAAAAAAAAACATGCATATATATTTTAAATGAAAAATGCAAATGAAAACAACTGTATTTTTTTTAGTGAATAACTGAATTTGATTTTAAAAATAAAATAACCCATATTGTTTTTTTAAAATATGTTCAAGAAATATATTTTTTATGGATTAGTCTTGTATGCACCAGTTACACGGTACAACTCAAGTTCATTTTTTAAAAGTTAAACAAAATACTACTGAAAAGTTACACAACTTATTACTGAAAAATATATCTTTTGTAGTTTAATATTTCAGTAATAAGTTATGTAATTTTTCAGTAGTATTTTGTTTAACTTTTAAAAAATGAACTTGAGTTGCACAGTGTAATTGGTGCAGAAAAGACCTACTCATTTTTTATTACCGGAAGAAAATAAGAATTAAATTGGATACTTTAGATTTCAACATCAATAGAGTTTCTATCAAAACTTTGGAGGGACAACAAATGTACACCCTAGAATCCACATGTGTATTATATATTGTTTTTGACTTATGTAGGTAAAATGGTCCACGTCTACTCTCAATGATTAAGGAGATATTAATCATTTTTATGATTTGGAATTTTAGGTTGCCCAAGAGTCAATTCTCTGCACTAATCAACCATATTGAAATCACTACTTTTTTATCACTAAAAAATAATTATATATAAAATTAAATATGTAGAAATAGAAACATAAAACATCCGCAATTTCATGGGGAACTTCTCGAGGTGTACATTATAATAACCCTAATGTAACTTTAAATTGATTTTGTGATAATTACTTTTAGACAATATATCAGACTTGGGATCTCTTTGAATCATTATTAGGCCCTATACATGCATGATTGTATTCATTCTCTCACTTGAGATTTATATTTTATTTATCATCGTCTCACGATATGAAATCTCTCATCGAAAAAAATGTGGTAATATATTTTTAAAAAGTGATAGTCATCTTTAGTAAAAATATAATTATATCTTTAAGAAATTCAATGGTATATTTTCGATAAATATGATAATGTTTTTAAGAAAAGTGATGGTAACACAAATATCTTCAATTTATTTTGAAAATTTATCATTTTTTTAAAATAAAAATCTTTTAATTAATAAGTAACATATTTTATATTAGTCTCATATTATAAATCATGCAAGTCTCACAAAATACCGATGTTATTTCAAAATATTTTTCATTCGTCGGTCTAAAAAATAAATAAATTATTTTTTTCTTAAAAATGTATATTTCTGCATGTAAAGATTAATATAAAACAGTGCACAGTATATCATGTGTCATTTTATGATATTAATTTATGAGATTAGTAAAAAATTGTGAATAAATGTTATAATATTATTGAATAAATATAACAGTATCAATAATAATTTTATTTTGCAAATTTCATACGAAAATTTATGTATAACATGTGTCATTTTATGATATTAATTTATGATATTAGTAAAAAATAGTGAATAAATGTTATAATATTATTGAATAAATATAAGGGTTAATTCTATATAAATACACCACCTTTTACTCAACTTTCAATTTAATCCTGAGCTTCACAATTATTATAAGAAATCTCAACCTTTTAAAGAGTTTTAATTCGATACATATTTATTTTTTCCGGCCAACAACTGATGACGTGTCTCATCGGAGCGCGTGAAATGTTGTCACGCTTGTGTATACGTGTGAAATTATTTTTTTATATATTTTTTCACATCATATATTATATATATAAAAAGATAAAAAAATTATATTAAAAAAATTACGTTAAAAAAATATTTTCCATGGTATTTCTCATTCAAAAATGTTTTTTTAAATATTTATATTTTTTTAAATAAAATATAAAAAAGTAATTTCACACATGTACGCCAGTGTGACAATATTTCACTCGCTCAGGTGAGACACATCATAGTTGCTGGCCAGAAAAAAAAAGTATATCGAATTGAAACTATTTAAAAGATTGTGATTATTTATAATAATCGTGAAATTCATGATTAAATTAAAAGTTGAGTAAAATGTGATATATTTATATAGAATTAACCCTAAATATAATAGTATCAATAATAATTTTATTTTGCAAATTTCATAGGAAAATTAATCTATAATTTATTCAACTTGATTCATTTTTATTTTATAATATTACACGATTTTACTTAGACTCAATTCACTTAATCTAGCTCGATTCGACTCAAATAACTTAATATAAATGATAAATAATTGCATTGTTGGGGTTTTGTAACCCTATCGACCTAACTTCCGAAAGAGAGATGTTTTCTTGACCATAAAAATATTCAAAGGCGGTGAAAGTTTTTTCAACACCCACAGCAAATTCTCGTTTGCCACCTTATGTAGTCGACATCCTCCATTATTGACCTAATTTATTTAAAAAAAATAAAAATTAAATTAATTGAATAATGAAAATGAGAAATAAAAATAAATAATGTAGAAAATATAGACACCTGATGACTGAAAATAATAATAAAAATAAACAGAATATCGAGGCTCGTGAAGAACACGATTTCCTTAAAACAAAATATGCTCCTCACTCTCTAGGTGCTAATTAAGTGAATCAATGAGATACTTGTTTTCCAGGATACAACAATTTATACCAACGATATAGCATAATATCTTTGCTAAAACAAACTGATATATTGTTTATAAAATCGCAGGAGTATGAACGAAAAATAGCAGAAAAATTGGGCAAATGAAAGTGGCTATTTGCCGGAAAGTATCTGGATATTATTTTCACTCAAATATTATATTTCTTGTTATTCTTGTGTTTCTTGCAACACATAAGAATGCTATTTATAATATTAAAAAATGACTTTTGGAGTGTGGCCATAAAGAGCCGTAAATGGCCTTGACGTGTTGTAATTCAAATATTGTAATTTAACTCAAATTTTTTACGTTTCAAAACGTGTTGTAATTGTAGAGATTTTAAAAATCTCAGCAGACTTTAGCTTTTCCCTTTATTTCTCATTTCACTTCTTTTGGAGTGTGGCTATAAAGAGTCGTAAATGGTCTTGACGTGTTGTAATTCAAATATTGTAATTTAACTTAGGTTTTTTAAGTTTCAAAACGTGTTGTAACTATAGAGATTTTAAAAATCTCAGCAGACTTTAGCTTTTCTCATTTCCCTTCTTTCCCATTTTTCAGTTGTTACAACAAATTTAAAATCTCAATTTCTCATTCACCCAATATCGGAATAGGGCGAGTAATATACCGAACAGAAACTCTCTTCGAGGAGCACAGATTCCAACAAATAAAAAACCATTTTTATTAATAATATTTTATTATATAAAATAAATAAATCTATAATAATTAAATTCATACCAGATATTCATTAAAAAATAAAAAATTTCGATCAATTATCCCACTGAACACCAGCCGTCGGATTACCTCTGTATACACCGGGTCCACGTGTCATGATAGGGACACACATTATTTTGTCTTGGACTAAAAACCGACGTGGAGACACATCAACAGGACAATAATTAATTTATAATTTCTATCAAGATTTATCTCATTATCCAATGCTTGAGGAACACGTGTCCTAGGTTGCCCTAAATGTTCTAAAATACTTCGAAATTTCGTGGCACTTCAGATTTTTCTAGATTTGTTTCATTTAAAAAATGATAATTATTCATTAGCACAAAGATATTTTTAACGAATTGGATAATATTTGAGAATGAAAAATTGGTGGATTGAGTAGACGAAATCCTTATTTTTTTTAGTGTTATAATTTCATTATATATTAAAATTATATAGAGCGTGTAAAATAATAAAATACCATGGAGAACAAGTATGAGAAACATACCCATTAATTCATATTGAATTTTGGATGATAACCTTCATAATTGATAAAAAACTCGAGTTTACTGTGAACTCGGGTTCATATAAGTTTTTGTCATTTTATACCCCTTCATTAAATTTATGTATCATTTTTTCAGTCCGTTCAGAAAAAATGTGTACTTTTCTTTTGTAAAAATCATAACTTTTATTATTTCTCCCACAATTAATTATTTTATTTATTAGTGGACCCTATGATTCACAATATTTTTACTTTATCTATTGAGAGTGATTTATGTATAAAAAAAAGAGGTAAACTAATGTAAAATATTCTACCATAAATTTTGTCAAACATAAGCCAACAACCATGGGTCAGTTAAAAATCGGATCAAAATATAAAAATATGCAGATCCATAGCACATGTACAGACCTAAATCCAAAAAAAATAAAATCGTGCTAGCATTATTTCAAAAATTCGCTCCGCTCCCAGACTGTGTTTCTATATAGCAATTTTGTGTTAGTGTGTGTAATTAATCATTAAAAAAATTATTTTTGTACTCTGAAAGTGACCATAAGGAGAATATATATTTTTACAGGAATAAATATGTATATTTTAATATTTTTTTTATTAATTTAAGTTGATAATATATTGTTAATGTAATAATGCATCTTTTAATATCTTACATTTGTTACTATAAGGATAATATATATATTTTTCTAAGGATAAATAAATATTTATTTGTGCAGTAACACACATATACTTTTACAGTAAAACATATTTGTTTTAATAGTAACACACATTTGCTCCCTGATTTGTGTTACTATATGGATAAATGTGTATTACTGTAAAAACAAAATGTATTTTTTATAAGAATAAGTATGTGTTTCTTACTTATTCATCATTCACTTAAATCTAAGTATATTATTTTATGTAGTAACACAGTTTTTACTACTTTACATGTGTTATTGTATGAGAAAATAATTATTTTTATAAAAATAAATAAATATTTATGAAAATTTTATATCTATGTTTATACTAAGAGACATTTTACTCTTTATATTATGTAAAAAATTATATATTCCATAAAAATAAATGAATATGTGTAAAAAGAGCAACATTTTATATGATAGTAACATACATTTGCTCTACTAGTAAAATGCATGCGCTTTACAGTTTGTGTTACTAATGAACAAACATGTGTTATAAAATATATTTCACTTAAGAATAAATATGTATTTTATAAAATAATCATCATCCTCTTAAAGTTAGGTATATTGATTCATGTAGTAATACGTGTTACAATTTTTTATGTGTTACTCCCTCCGTCACGTAGGAATTTGCACCTTACAAAATGACATATTTTTTAAGAAAAATATGTTTTATATATAAAGTAGTGGTATATGGGTAAGTATGTGTATATGTTTGTGAGTGTGCACGTAAATCAATATTTCTTTTTTCAGTAATGTGTAAATTTATGTGGGACGTCCAAATAAGGAAAGTCTGCAAATTCCTGTAGGACAGAGGGAGTATTATGTAAAAAAAAAAATTCTAGAAAAATAAATAAATATTTATGAAAAATAATTTTTTTTTTCTTATAATAACACACATTTTATTCTTATATTCTAAGAAAAATATTTATTTCTATAAAAAAAATATTTAATTTGATAGTAACACACATTTTGCCTTATAGTAACATGTATTTTGTCTTATGAGAACACAACTACGAGCGAAAATTCTTAAAATTGTGCTTGCGTGATATTTTGAAAATAGTTACCTAGATCCAATTCATCCGGATAAAAACTTGCGACTTTTTGAATATGAATATTTTATGGTGTGAAATGTTTTATATGCGTTTTTATCATAAAAGAATACTCTCTCGTTTCAAAAGATTTTGCAAACTATTAAAAAAAATCTTAATTTGTATGCATACTTACAAAACTATGCATATATATATCTATGTATAACTATTTGGGAAAATATACATTTTTGTCCTATAAGTTTCGTTGACTTTAGTTTCGTCCTCATAAGTTTTGAATTTTTGTTTTCGTCCTTTAACTTATAAAAAATTATGGTTTTCATCCTCTTAAGGATTGAATTTTTGTTTTCGTCCTTTAACTTACAAAAAATTATGGTTTTTGTCCTCCAACCGCCTATAACCATTCACACAACCGATAATACACACGTAGATCAAATTTTTCTATTTTTTAAAGCGAAATAATGACGTGGGGGTATTTAGAGGGAATTAAGTCTTGATGGATAAAATACAGGATTAACCGTAAATTCTCTCTAAAATCAAAATCCTACTCGATCAAATCTAGGCATGAGGACTTGAGAGAATTAGGGAAAAAAATGAACAAAGACCCCCAAATCAAAACATCCAAAAGCCTAAATTCTTTTGAGTGCATACTCACTGTACGGAAAGGAAGATGTATGTCTTCAAGAAATTTGTATGAATCAAAGACTTTCGAGCGCAATATTAAGTTTCATTGTGGTTTCATTGCACGATTTGTACATCATATTCAAAAATGAATCCGGACAGAAGATTCTATGAATGTAAGTATTGGACGGTATTTGAGAGAGAATTTACGGTTAAAAGTGTATTTTGTTAAGACCTAATTCCCTCCAAATACTCTCACGTTAGTGTTTTGTTTAAAAAAAGAAAGAAAAAATGGATCCACATGTGTATTACCGGTTGTATGACTGATTATAGATGGTTTGAGGACGAAAACCATAACTTTTGGTAAGTTAAAGGACGAAAACCATAACTTTTGGTAAGTTAAAGGACGAAAATAAAAATTCAAAATTTAAGAGAACGAGAACAAAAATTCAAAATTTAAGAGGACGAAAACCAAAGTCAACGAGACTTTTAGGACAAAAATGTGTATTTTTCCTAACTATTTTATTTTTTCTAAAAATGTGTACCCTGGGATGCAGATGTTTTGGGATAACATACATACTGAAATACTAATGAGATTTTTTAAATTTTATTTCCCATGTTATGGAACTGAATTTCATGCTGCATCGTAAATGCAAAATAGAATAAAACATGTGCGACGATAACTATTTTCACTTCATTTCATGATTTTTCTAAGTCATTTTCGTGACGCAAAAATGACTTATATTTGTGCTAAAGAACAAGGAGGTAGTTAGAATTGGGGCTGTCATGTCGTGGCTCCGACGTGGCCTTGTTATCAGCCGTTGAGATGTCGACTCTATCCCTCTTTTCCACCGTTGATTATTGGATACATAAAATATTTTTTACTCCAATCCCAAACAAGAAAAACCGTGAGAGAGAGAAGAGAGAGAGAGAGAGAGACTCGCCACCATTATCAACCAACCATGGTAGCTTCTCTCTCAATCCCAATTCATAGTTCCAACACAACTGGCATTACTATAAATACCCCCTTATTCAACACATTCCCTGCATCAATTTCTCTCTTTCCGCACTCTCTTTCTTCCAAGAACGCAAATCTCTTCACGCGGACTTTTTCTTCTTCTTCTTCTTCTTCTTCTTCAAATCGTGTTCTTGCTTACAGGGTACGTTTCCCTTTCGCATTAGGTAAAGTTTCTGTGATTTTGCCTTTCTCAGCTGGAGTTAATTTTCTCTGGTTTTGCTATTAGAGTGCTGGATCTCTCGTGGGAAAATCATATCATCAAAATTTTGTCTCTGATAATTACTTCATTTGCGCTTGATAATTTGATCTGGGCTTTTCTTAATTTCTTCTTAAATTTGTTGCAGGGTAGTGAGGTAGAAGCGAACACCTATAAAGAATCGGCGATGACAATCAAACCGGCGGTTAGGATTTCCGAGAGGAAACTGGTGGTGAAGGAGCGGACCGTCCTCACCAACTTGCCGGAAAACGTGATTGCCACCTCCGGAGCTGCGGCGGGGCCGGTGGAGGGGGTTTTCCTGGGGGCGGCGTTCGACAAAGACAGCAGCAATCACGTGGTGTCCCTGGGGACCCTCCGTGATGTGCGGTTCTTAGCGTGTTTCCGGTTCAAACTATGGTGGATGGCCCAAAAAATGGGGGACAAAGGGCGTGACATCCCTCTCGAGACCCAGTTCCTGCTAGTGGAAACCAAAGACGGGTCCCATTTGGAAGCGGACATCGATGGCGACGATGAGAACAAGATTGTTTACACTGTATTTTTGCCTTTGATTGAAGGGCCATTCAAAGCTTGTTTGCAGGGGAATTCTGCAGATGAGCTAGAATTGTGTTTATCAAGTGGGGATACTGATACCCTTGCCTCCACCTTCACACACTCCGTCTACATCAGCTCCGGCACCGACCCCTTCGCCACTATTTACGAGGCGATTAAGGCTGTTAAGCTGCATCTAGGCACTTTCAGATTGAGGGGTGAGAAGAAATTGCCCGGAATTGTTGATTACTTTGGGTGGTGCACTTGGGATGCCTATTACCAGGAGGTGACTCAAGAGGGGGTGGAAGCCGGCCTCGAAAGCCTTGAAGTTGGTGGTACGCCCCCCAAGTTCGTCATCATCGACGACGGATGGCAATCCGTTGCCTCAGACGAGCAACAACAACAACAGCAACAACAAGAGGAGAAGGAGTTGGGTGCCCCTCAGCTGCTGAGGCTGACCGGAATCAAAGAAAACGAGAAGTTCCAGAAGAAGGAGGACCCTTCTGTGGGGATCAAGAATATAGTCAACATTGCTAAGGAGAAGCACGGGCTGAAATACGTGTACGTTTGGCACGCAATCACGGGCTATTGGGGCGGAGTGAGGCCCGGTGTGAAGGAGATGGAGGAGTATGGATCAGCTGTGATGCAGTATCCTAAGCTGTCGAAGGGGGTGCTCGAAAACGAGCCAACATGGAAAAACGACGCGATTGCGTTGCAGGGGTTGGGATTGGTGAATCCGAAGAATGTGTATAAGTTTTACAATGAGTTGCACAGCTACTTGGCTTCAGCTGGGATTGATGGGGTGAAAGTGGATGTTCAGTGTATTTTGGAGACTCTTGGAGCTGGTCTTGGAGGAGGGGCTGAGTTAACAAGGCAATATCATCATGCTCTTGATGCTTCTGTTGCTAGAAATTTCCCTGACAATGGCTGCATTGCTTGCATGAGCCACAATCTGGAATCTCTTTACTGGTATGTTTGTGATGATTTGTGGACTTACTTTAGCACACATGATCTATCTCATTTAGTTTGTTAGTAATTATTTGAGTAGATGCAGACATAATTCATTAGGCCATATGTTTCTGTTCTTGGAATAATGCAGAGGGCAATATTGAATCTTTTGTCTTGAAGGGACAATATCACATTCAACTTACAATCTTATCATCTTGAACTAGATCTGAGTTAATTCTATAGGCTCTTTTTGTCATATAAGGTTGGTTTTCCGATCTCTGATGTGTTGTGTTCCGATTGATTGAAACAGCTCGAAACAAACTGGTATTGTTAGGGCATCTGATGATTTTTACCCAAGGGATCCTACATCACACACCATCCACATTGCTGCTGTGGCGTATAACAGCGTCTTCCTCGGAGAAATAATGCTGCCCGATTGGGACATGTTCCATTCTCTGCATCCAGCTGCAGATTATCATGGATCAGCAAGGGCCATTAGTGGTGGACCTGTCTATGTTAGGTAAGAAACCACCCTTGTCTTTGTCCTTGATATTATCTCGTATCATTCATACAACAACAAAGTATTAATGAGTTTGTATGCAACAGTGATGCACCTGGGAAACACAACTTTGATCTTCTGAGAAAGCTTGTTCTCCCTGATGGCTCCATTCTAAGAGCCCGTCTGCCAGGTCGTCCTACTAAGGATTGTTTGTTTTCCGACCCTGCTCGTGATGGTGTTAGGTGAGCATTCTTGGATAGTCATAGGGAGAGTTAAATGAATCTTGAAATACTTGAATTCAAGATTTTGTCCAAAATTTGATATATTTCTGAGTAATTCTTGTGGTGTTTCAGCTTGTTGAAGATATGGAACATGAACAAGTTCACCGGCGTACTTGGGGTGTATAACTGCCAAGGGGCAGCGTGGAATAGCGTTGAGAGGAAGAACACATTCCACCAGACGAAGTCTGAAGCAATCACTGGATACGTGAGGGGCCGCGATGTCCATCTCATTTCCGATGTTGCTCCCGACTCCAACTGGAACGGGAACGTGGCGCTCTACTCCCACAGGACTGCCGACTTGATTGTACTCCCGTACAATGTTGCCATGCCCGTCTCTTTGAAGGTCCTAGAGCATGACATCTTCACTGTTACGCCAATCAAGACTCTGGCACCAGGGTTCAGCTTCGCACCATTTGGGCTCATTGACATGTTCAATGGCGGTGGAGCTATTGAAGGGCTCAACTACGAGGTGAAGTCCGGTGCACAGTCGTCAGATGTGGACGACGGGCACCAAGTTGAAGGAAACGGCGGGAGGGTCGAGAATTTGAGCTCAGACGTCGTTGCTGTGGTGCGTGTGGAAGTTAAGGGGTGTGGTCGTTTTGGCGCCTACTCTTCGACTAAGCCGAGAAAGTGCACCGTTGGATCGACTCTGGTTGAGTTTGAATACGATTCAGGCTCAGGTTTGGTGACTTTGAACCTCGCGGAGATGCCTCAAGAGGATCAGAAGGTCCACAAGATTGACATTGAATTATGAAGTAGTATTCATTTGAGTCTACTATAGCTGTCTAAGATTCTAGGAGAGAATCAGAAAGTTGGATGGGGGGTGTATGATTAGGCCATGGTAGCTTTAGGATGTTGTACCTTTTCACCCCATGTCCAGAGAGAGTCCCCCCAACTTGGTTGTACCCTTACAATCATCCTCCTGTTAGGAAGGAACTCCCACTGTTAGAATAATAATGTAGAATGGTGTGATCACATTATTGCATCTCTGTTACTTTGGCATCTTCTTTTTTTTTTTTTTCTATTTCCAACTGTCAAGTCTTTGTTTTCCCTTGTTGAATTAAATATATGAAGATTGAAATGCCACTTTTGGGTTGGTGGAATTAGTTAGCCTAGTGAGTGAAAAAATATAAGTACCAATCTTCATATATGCTCTTTTTCGATGAATAAAAGTTTTTGTGAAATGATTTTATCGTGAGAAGATTCACAAATTAATAATCATCTCTTTCAAATTGTTATTATAACTTGTGTCATTGTGAAACAATCTCATTCAATACTAAATCCCACCTGTCTTGATATCTTATCATGGGTCATCACATTATGAATATCTTTTACATAGATAATGAATTTTGCATGTAGTTTCATTACCAAGTTTCTAGACCGTTAAGGATGGTGTTTCTGAAACTCAGTCTGAAATTATTTTTTATTTAAGTTGGTGTTACCAACTTATATATATACGAAAAAGAAATTATGATTCTCAGTTGTTCCAATTGAGTGTCAAAACAAGCTTAAACTCAACATCCATAATTTACATTTAATAACAATGTACAGAACTCCTTTAAATACTCAATATTCAACTCCGTTTTGATAGACCAAAACATTTTATTTGTATGTTTTGTGCATATATTCAATTGCAGTTCCAAATATGTATCCTTATTATGCACGACGTGGGAAAATTGACACAATATGACATTCTAAAAAAGGAAAAGAAAATCAGGATACCATGCATGAATAGCGTCTATTTCCCCATTCACTTATCACTTTGGTAGTAAAAGCACATAGGAGATGTAATTGACTCAAGCCAGCCAGCGACCTACTCGATATCAATTCGAAAAATGTTTGAACTCGACTCGAAGTCAATTGACGTGAGCTCGCATTCAAACTCGACAGTCCTCTTATCTTGAGCTCTAACTCGATTCATTTACAGTCCTATTTCGCAAATAATATTACTGAATGCTGCTATATCATTAACAAAAATATTGAAATGAACAATGTATCAAAATGATGGAGGTTTTAAGTCGGAATTCACAGCAACAATCAGATCAGATCAGATCAGATCATACAGGAAGGATAAAAACGATAGGGATCTGAAGGCAGCATGGATCTATCCATCCATCAAAAATCTTTATTCTCCAGTTTTATTCTTCGGCAAAATCTTTAAACCTATATAATAAATGGCAAATTACAATTGATGATTGCCAAATCAATAACCAGTCCATCTGCAAGAGAGAGAGAGAGAGAGTATTAGCAGAGAGAGAATATTAGCAAAGACGGTTTTAGATACGGAGTAACAACACTCTAATGACATACCTGAAATACAAGGCTAGGGGAAGATACTATAACCTTTTAAAAGAGGCAAAATAGTTTTTCAGGAAGTTTTAGGCCAATATGAAGACTTTTTTCGCCTGTATAAAAGAATTTGATGAATCTGCAGTGAAAGAGAAAGCACAAGTCAGCAACCAACAAACTTTGGATTTATTTAATGCCAAATGTTACATTTTAATTGTGTTTGCCATCATGGAATTGAGCATTTTTTGATGACTTGAAGGTCTCCAGAAATTCTTGAGCCGTTTTAAGTTCCTGGTTTCGTCTCGATTTGTCCCATTTGTGTTCCTCGGCCAATATCTCGATAATACGAGGCACTGCCCTTCGAGCAGCATCGGTGTCCAAAAAGGCAAGGCGGGACCTTCTGGCTATGAAGTCCACTGCAGATTCACAGTATTCATGGCGAGCACAGTATGCGACTTCAGCTTCTAGGATAGGGTATCCATGGGCTAGTCTTTTGCCCAGATTTTCGTTCTAAATAATAAAAAACAGATCATTCAGGTTAGCACAAATATGGCTAAAATATAAAAAGATATTGTACAGGTTACAAAGGATTATGTAACTCGATACTGGCTGCATATATTGGCCATGATATTTGCAGGCAAGTTGTTGAAAAACAGGAAGAGGCTGACAGTGACGCAACTCTAAAACAACTGTAGAAAATTATGGCTCAACTTCACACGAACATTCAAGCCAGAAAAATCATCAAGAACTACAAGAACTATATGCATGCATATAAGGAAAGCAAGGAAAAGGGAAATTACAAAAACTGTCATGTTGGTATCTGGCTGTAGGGAGAGCGGAGAAATCTTGATTGCGAAATTTTGGAATAGTAGAAAGGTGAATGAAACTTTTGTGCATGTTTGGTTGATAAGATGTAGTAGGGTAGGATTTGAGAAAAAAATAGTGAAAAAAATTAAGTGATAAGAACATAAATATATTGTGAAAAATAAAGGTGTGTTATTGGGAAAAAGAAAAGTACGACTGAATGTAGAGCGTGTATGTATTACAGTGTTAAGATTTTGGTGGGTTTTGAAATCTCTCTTGCATAATCCTACAACAAACATGCATAAGGATTTTGAAAGTAAATCTTACTTTGCTAATCCCAAAACTACCATATAAGAGATTTACCTGATTAAGAAAAAGAGAAACAAAAACATAAATCCCCATTTACCCCTTCTCTTTTAATATTCAACCAATTGCACCTGTTTAAAGGGGTAGTTGCAAGGAAAATACAAACCTCAAGAGAGAATGATTGTATTACCTCAAGGAGGTGAGGGTAATACCAAACATAATAGGATTCTTGTAAACAGGCCAAATCTAGGGGATAGCCTTTACAGTATTCGATAAAAAATCATAGAGGGAAAGCAAACCTGAGCAATAGCTGCTACTCGTTCTGCAAAAGTTCCATACGCATGGGATAAATGCTTTGCCGCAGCAGAGTCCATTGCACCTGGAACAACCTTCCCACCATACGACTTCTTCATGCGCTTATATTGCTGGGCTAGTATAGTGAATGATGCAGGATCCCATCCATCAGCACCTATAAGCTGAAGGGTGGAAGTTATGCATTTGTTTCCTGGTCTCAAATTTCCAGATTTAATAGCTGCATCAACTGCATCCTCTGCCATACTGGAAGTTAATCGAGTAAGCAAAAAGCTATTGGTGATCCGAGCTATGAGAAGGACCTAGATATACTTGCCCTAACTGTAAATTGGCCAGAAATACATAAATAAAGCATATCAACCAGAGATGATTTTTTTTTTTTTTTTGTGGGTGGGGGTTGGGATTTAAATTTTGTCTACCATATATGTAGAGCTTCTTTTTTATACTTAAAAATCATAAAATTTTGCCATTTTGCCCCCCCTTGGAGTATAAAATTTTATCCCCTTTATATTTCGCCCCTCTTGGATCAAAATTTTGTATCTGCCCTTTATTTCATGAAATAAGGGAGAATATCCAAAATGTTCAATAATTTGCAATTTTATCTAGGGTTAATTGCATAAAAATTCACGATGTTTTCGCATTTTATTAATTACAACATATCATTAACTTTTGCAACTTATTACATGATTTTATAAAATTTTGAAGTTATATCACATGACTATTTTCCAGCAACTTATGTTGACATGACAATCTATTTTAAAAAAAATTGCAAATAATTTCACAACCTTATTGTTAGTTTTCAATTTAATAATATCTTTTTGTAGTTTCACATAATGACATGTCATTTGCACTTGCTAGAATATGGTCACGTGATAGAATTGCAACAATTTAAACCACCATGTTTCGAATTGTAAACTAAAAACATATAGCGTAACTGGGAAAACCCGTGACTTTAAAAAAAAAAAAAAAATTAAAGTTTAAATTTACCTTCTATATGTAGTCCATTTTCCACCTGTAATTGTAACTAAACCAGGAAAATCTTCACACACGATGTGATCTCTGGAGATGTTCTCGGTGCTTTTAGCTGTAGGATCTATAGCCAATGGCCTAATGCCACTCCAAGCTGACAAAACATCCGTGCGTCTTACCTAAATCATCCATAAATATCAATGTAACCCCCAAAAAAAAAAGAAAAGAAAAGAAAAGGAGAATGAATGACCAAGCAAGAGGCAGCCAGTCCTTCGTCTAACCAACTTTATCTGAAACAAGAACTTTGCTAATAATAAGGAAGGAAGTCCAACAAAAAAAGATGTTGACTATTATCTCTACCTTGAATGCAGGGGCAAATTAAATAACCTTTGAAAATTGAGTGTTACAAACAACAACATATCCAACTCTCAATTTCTAAGTGCATCTTACAAAACACATAACCAAGCAATATTTCAAATATTGATCCGATAATCTAGCACTTACTCTAGATCCTTCAAGTAAACAGATTGAACAGCTAAATTACAATTGAAACCACTTAAATCTCATAGAGATATTATACTACCTCTGTCCCACAAGAGATTGCACCCTAAATGGACACACTTTTTTAAAAATAAAAGAGTAAATGAGTATATTTTTTAGCAGTAATTCGGTAAACCTTTTGTAATTATATCATATGACTATTTTCCGACAAATCCTGCTGATGTGATAACAATTTTTTTTTTTTTTTTTGTTGAAAAATTGCAAATTTATTAATGAACTTTTGTAACTGTTTCATATATATATATATATATTGGTGATTTCATACAATGCCACCTCATCAAGACTTGCTTGTGATTGAAAAAATGTGTAAAGGCAATGATTTATTTTGCAATTAACCCTTAGGGGGTGTTTGGTTTCCAGGATTAGGCATGTTTAGTTTTCACGATTCGAGCCCAGGATTCGAATCCTAGCTAGTCCCACAAAAAGTTGATTATTTGATCCCACATGTTTCATTAGATTATTTAATCCCAAGGGTAAGTCTACTAATTTACCCTCAATTTAGTGTTTTTATCCTATTTATCCTCAAATCCAAACACAAATTGAGATTAATTTTAAAAAGAAAATCATAAATACCAAACACATAATATTTTAAAATTAGGATTACAATCAATGCAATCCCTTGAGATCTTACCCTACTCTATTAATCCTATATAGGAAAGCAAAATAAAAAACTAGACTGACATTGCTTAGGAATATAAGATCAGGCCAATGGAAATTTACATACCTTAACATTAAGATAATCAGAGATGGCATCCAATATGAATTCGATCTCATCCTCATGAGGCTCTGGTAGCATTGTTATGTCGGTGTTCGAGTCAGTGGTGCCAGCAACTGTGCTTCCTAACCATGGAAGCATGAAGATAACACGGCCATCCTTCGTTTTGGGAACAATCAAGCCCATTCCTTCTGGAGAATAATAATCAGGGAGCACAATGTGGACCCCGCTGCTGGGACAGATCATCTGCTTTGATTCTTTGTCAGCCATCTTCCTCAAAGAATCACAGAATGGACCAGCAGCATTCACTATAACTTTTGCATATGTATCAAACTCATTTCCTGCACAGTTTGACAAAGTAGGGTTTAAAAGTGAAAATGACAACACAGTTTAACATTATGCAGATTTTTCATATACAAAAACAACAGTAGTGTCTTCATTGGCAGAAAAGTCCAGCAACAGAAACTGAAGGAACAGGGAAAAAGTAAAAGACCATAAAAGATCAAGAGGAGTCCATGTTGCAGTCACTCGTAATGCATATGCATCAAACTGCAGTGAAACACATTTGAAAGTTTTCTACTCAATCCATGCATAACCGTATGATTTTTTTTTAGGGATTATGGTCGATGGTGAAATCTAGGATTTCAAAATCCTGATAAATAATGATAGTATGCGACTATGTGTTTGTTTTGAGATTTTATGTTACGCTGGATGTAATTTTCTGCAATCAATATTATTATATTATTGTTGGAGAAACTTAACGTCAAATCAAGTGTGTACGAGTGGTGGTGTGTACTGGGTGAATAAATATTATTATTCTTATTTGAAATTTTTTCTATCAAATTTATTGTGCAAGAGTGAATAAATATGCCAGGGGTGGATGTCGTTAGATTTGAAATCCGGATTTTAGATCAAACACTAAAAATAATATCCTACGTCCAAGGGAAATCCGAAAATAAACATACTCTTACTGTAGGGAATCTAAGGACAAAATTGGCTGGAAAACAATGTCATTATATTCTGCCCAAAGTTCAAAAGAGCACTCAATATCACATGCCACTGACCATCTATAACAGAAAAGAATAAAGACATTCATGGATATCTTGACAAAATAGTAATTATTTGAAGAAAGCGATATTAATACCTGATATATTGTTTCTTATTCGAGCACCTATTATTCGCTGAGTACCCTCATCCCTAAGGAAGGATACTACTTCGGCATGGTTAAGTACAGCTGCACCAGCTAAAGCAGCAGTACACGCTAATGCAACATTCACACGTGAGTCGTTCATTTGTCCATCATAATAGACCACAGTACCCTTCAGACTCCGATCCTTTCCCTTTCTTGTTAAAGTAGGAAACAGTTCGACTGACTCCTGTGCTGAATAGTATCTGGACAAGTGGAGCAAGCCTCGCCCAGCTATCAGATCGTACACTTTCAAACCCGCCCAGTAGTAGACCAACTCGAACCAGCTAAAACATGGTGTCATACATGGCAAAGCATGGCACAGGTGGGGAGCATTGTCAATAAATTGTTTGCGCTCCCTAAGAGCATGAAAAACCAGTTTTAACTGCCCATAATCAAAGTTGAAAAAAGCTTTCTCCAAATAGCGGACTCCTGAAAAATAAATATTCTTAAAGCATTATGGGTCCATGAAGATACAATCAACACCAAACTTAAAAGATGTAACCAGAACTGATGGAAGTCAGAGAGACCTAAAAGCACGTCAATAATAAAACACAATATCAAATATGGCTTATGACTCGAAACAGCCTCAGTGAAGGAAAGACAAACTCAGAAACAATTAAAAGGGGATATTTTTCTACAGAACTCTAGTCATTGTTATTGAGGGCTCTTCACGACTTTATGATCATAATTCAAGAGTGCAGTAATAGATAGCAAACACAAAATAATGGTAACTCTTACAGAGCTTCTCCAAGGCAGCTTAGCTTGATTAAATGAGGAAATTTTAGTTGTTAAAAGGCGCACTTGAGGTGCGACGCACTTGATGCTCAAGAGTTTGCACCTTTTTATGACTGAAGCGGGCACAGTTTCCTGGCGCACACCTTTATGCGCATTTCTGCTATGCCTCGTTGCGCCTCTTCTACTTTCTAGATCTCCCACTCCAAACATGGTTTGTGGTAGAAATTTTTATGTAAGAAACCATTTTTTGACAAAAAATAGCTAGATAGAAAACAGAGATGTATCATGAAAAAGAAAAGAGTGTTTAATCTAGGCCAAGGGTTAAAGGTAAAATTGGTTAAAAAAAACGAAGAAGAAGAAATTAAGAAACAACATTGTTACCCACTAGGTTCTTTTACCCCTTTTTTTCCTTGCGAATCTTATCTACATTGCTGCACTTTCTACTTTTGCTGTGTTTTTAACTACTATACTTGTCATAGGGAGAGATTTGACAAAATTTTGATTTAGTTGAGATTATATTTGCTTCATATAGCAAGATATTTGCAAATGTTGAATTAGATTAGATAAGCACATTGGACTATTCCTCAAATAATAGGGTTCCAATATTATTTTCTTTTCAAGTTCTATAATTTCCAAAGTACAACTGTGGGCGCGCACCTTGAGCCCTTAACAATCAGTAAATATCAAGCTTCTATTCGTGGCCTAGAAATCATACTGGATGGAGGAAAAGTCCTAAAAGTGGGCTTATCCGAAAAAACCGTTCCCAAATCTTGTTGAAGTTAAAAGTTTTGGTTTCATCAACAAACCAAACAGTCTTCCTCAAAATTGATCTACTCCCTCCGTCCTAGGACTACTTTCACACTTGCCTTATTTGGATGTCACAACTCTACTTTCATACACCTAAAAAGGAAACTTTTTACACTCACAAAGTCAATAAAGTACACTTTCTCTTATTTTATTATTTTACTTTACACTCACATACTAATTTTTTTTTGGTTCGCGTGCCCATGGCAACTATGAAAGTAGTCCTGGGATGGAGGGAGTATCACTTAAGCTAAGGTTCCTATGCATTTAATAATACCACACATCAACAATTAATTTAGAAGAATTGGAGATCATCTTTAAAAGCATTTGAGGCATCATTGGATTTAGTATGGAGACAAAGCCGAAAACAGAGGAATGAGGTATTCTGTAACCAACATGTTAACATATTGATTACCATCATTCATGCCTCCGAAGTCTTGGCAAGATAACAAAACTTCCATCTCTTCCATCCTTTAGATGTAGAAATCCCACATTTAGTTCCTATTTAACAAATGTCAAACCATTGCTTTTACTATAGAAGGCTTTCAGAAACCATGTTTCCATAATATATGGATCTATCATCTATTGGTAAAAAAATTCAACTCTCGTTCACGTGAAGAGAGCAGAGTAATAATTTTAACTTTATACAGTGTCACAGAATCTACATGACAGTCAAAAAGGTATAAATGCGGCCTCATATCACCACCGGCCTATATCACGGTACAATTCTCAAGACTCAAAGTACAACTCAATGCACAAAAAGAAAACAGTTGTACGCGGAATCAAAAAATTCAAACCTCCATGGATGAGTTTAGTAGACCTGGACGATGTCCCAGACGAGAAATCCTCACGCTCAACAAGCCCGACGCGAAGCCCGCGCGTGGCGGCGTCCAGAGCTACGCCGCAGCCGGTTGCCCCGCCACCGACAACGAGGATGTCGAGGGGGTTAGCGGCACTGGAGCCTAACAAAGCCGACTCCTGGACAGCGCGCGAAGGTACAACCGCGAAAGGGTCCGCGATTTTCTGTTTTATACCGGTGAGGGTGGGTCCGCGATCAGTGGAGGCAATCGCAGGGTTGCCGACGATGGTGTAGTACGTACCACCGGCCACGGCGGCCACCGCGCCGAGTCGGCGGAGGCGTATATACGCTGCCATGAGAAGAATCGAGGATCAGAATTTGTTAATTTATTCAGATTTGATCGTGGAGTATGGGCAAAGGAATAATAGGTGGATTGATTCAGTCATGGGAGTGAGCGATACATATTTATAAAGCTTTAGAATCGGGAATAGATAAAAAGTATACAAATATTTGTATAAGGGTACGTATTTATAAAGCTTTGGAATCGGGAATAGATAAAAAGTATACAGAAATTTGTACTCCCTCCGTCCCAAAAGACATTACGATATTTTTTGGGCACACAATTTAGAAAAAATGTATAAAAGATACATTTTTATGAATATTATATGTGTATTGTGAGAGTGGAGTTTAATAAATAATTTCTACTTTTAGATATGCAAACTTTTTGTGGGACAGACCAAAATAGAAAGTATGCAATGTCTTTTGGGACGGAGGGAGTATTATATATAGGGAAAATATTTTTTTTTGTCTTGTAAGTTTCGTTAACTTTGGTTTTCGTCCTCTTAAGTTTTGAAATTTGGTTTTCGTCATTTAACTTATCAAAAATTATAATTTTCGTCCTCTTAAGTTTTGAATTTTGGTTTTCATCCTTTAACTTACAAAAAATTATGATTTTCGTCCTTTAACATAAATCAAAACAAAATATTAGAATAAGTCAAATTAAAATTATTATTTTAAAAACATATCAAAATTTTATTTTTTTAAAAAAAAATTAATTACGCAACTATTTCAACTTTAAAAGTGTCCATATTTACTTTAAAGCAAAACAAAATATTTGAATTTGTCAAAATTAAAATTATAATTTAGATAATATGTCAAAATTATATTTTTTTAAAACAAAAATTATATAAAAACTTACCTAAAATATAGCAATAACATAGAAAAAATTATTTACAAATTTACCTAAAAAATTATTTACGAATTTACATAAATTATTTACAGTTATATTTTGTAATTATCCTAACAAATATTTAAAACCGTTCATATTAAATTAAAATAAAAAACAAAACAAAACATTTGAAATTTTGAACATGTCAAAATTTAAAAATTTAAAAATATGTCAATTATAATTTTTTTAAAACAAAAAATATTTACTTATTTACCTAAAATGTAGCAATAACATTTTTTTTTATTTAATAATTTATCTTAATTTTTTTTAAAGAATTTACCTAAAAATGTATACTGTTATATTTTTAATTATCATAACAATTTTTTTTAAAATTTTAAATCATATCTATTATACAATTTTAATTTTTAAACCATCAATATTAAACTAAAATAAAAGAAAATTTTGAATATATTGAAGGACGAAAACCATAATTTTTGGTAAGTTAAAGGACGAAAACCAAAATTTAAAACTTAAGAGGACGAAAACCATAATTTTTGGTAAGTTAAAGGACAAAAATCAAAATTCAAAACTTAAGAGGACGAAAACCAAAGTCAATGAAACTTATAGGACAAAAAAGTATATTTTTTGTTAATGGTTTTTGGGCGATTTTATATATATATTTGGGCGATTTTGTTAATGGTTTTGAGCGTTGTTTCAAGTTCCTCTTGAATATGGTGGAAAACGTTTTTTTCCATGGTATTCCTCATTCAAAAAAATATTTTTTAATATAAAATTTTGTTATTTTTTTTATATATGATATATGATGTGGAAAAAAATAAAATATAAAAAAGAAATTTCACATGTGTACGCCAGCATGACAACATTTCACTCGTCATCAGTTGCTGGCCGGAAAAAAAATGTACTCCCTCCGTCTTTCTATAAGTTGCTCATGTTGTCATTTTCGTCCGTCTTTCTATAAGTTGCTCATTGCTTTTTTACTTTTTTTGGAAACTACTATTCACTTCTTTATTATTATTTTCAATACTTTTTACACTATTTTCATTACTTTTTCACTTTTCTCCATCACATCACTCATACTTTTCACTTTTTCTATCACATCACTTATACTTTTTCACTTTTTCCATCACATCACTTATACTTTTTCACTTTTACCTTAATTCGTGTGCCCAT